>APFE031711622.1:12500-19307 GCA_000404065.3 Pinus taeda
CTAAGGGCATGCCACCATTTAAATTCAAGGATCATGTAATGAATATGGGACTTGGTTCCATTATGTAGTTTCTCATTGTATGGACAATGTTATTTTAATGAAATTCTTATTGTGATGTTTTTTCTCATATTTATGTGCACCTTAAGTTGATTTGAGAAAATTTATTTAAGAAGGACCAAGAATAAACATAAGGTTTACTCATTAAGAAATTGTTGCCACATAAATTATAATAAGAATAAATACATAGTAATACATGGAAGATAATACTCATCATTAGAGGACTTATAGCCATGATTCATGTATCTATTACTTAATACAGATTGTCAATGGTTTTTAAGTTGAGGCATTAATTTCGGAAGTATGGACCAAGTGGGAGAATGTTAAGCTCCATTAATTTTTACCAACTGTTACCTACAGTTATGGAACTAAACTGTAGTCTTTCCTTAATTTTTGGAAACCAACTGCAGTAATTTCTTTAAATTAAGGAAATCAACTGCAGTTAATTAATTTTCTAGTTCGAGCTTTTGATGTGGTCCATTACTCCATCTGGAGTTCTCTACCTTGATCTGTGGAACACCTGACACATAGCCATTAGAAGCTTGATGGAAGCTTGGCTATAAATTCATCTATTTTGTCCCCAGGCTTGCATCTCAATCCCATTCAGTTGTTTACACCATCTAGCTAAGAAAGCATAGCTTGGAAGTGCCTTCAAATTTTCTGTGATTTTTCTTTCTGCTTGGATTGAAGCTGAAGTGTTGTTTCAGTAAATAAAGCAAGTGGACTGTGGTTTGCAGCAAGAGCGTTATCAATGGCTGGAGGTAATCCTGGGCATTGAAATTTCATTTCATTTTTAGATTCTTTAATTCTGCATATAGAATCATTCCTGTTAAATCTAACAATATGCATATGGATCTTGTTCACACAAGAACAAGAACACATGCTTGTTTCTTGAAAATATTATGTGCCTTGAAGTAAGGGGCATTATGTTAGAAAAAGTACATATGTTGTATGCACAAAAGCGTAGTCATTATGAGAGAGAAAATAATTTTTTACATGTATATGAAAAAATTTATTATCTTAGTTTTCTCGAAAAGAATAATATCTTGAAAAAAATGCCTCACTAGATGAATTGTGTCAATTTTGGTTCATAAAAGGTTAAGTTCACCATTCTATTGTTGTCTATTTTTTATACATAAAATATGCTTACCTATGGTATTTTCTTGAAAGGGAAGCATGGGAAACTTGCATGTAAAAAGATAGAGAAATGGGGTTATATTAAATTCCTTTCGAAAAAGAAATATGTATTTGTTTATATGAAAATAATAGCTAAATATAATAGAATTCCAGATAAGGGTATATGTGTTGCATACATTAAAGAAGGGATATTATGTTAAACTCTTGCATGTACAAAGAATAGTCATTATGTTAAAGATATATTTTCTTTGAATTGATAGAAGAAATATTGAACTATGCTTCTTTAGAAAAAGATTATATGTGATTACTTTTATGCTCTCATAAATATTATTTTAGTTTCTTTAGAAATAAGTTGTATATACATGCAAGATATCTGTTAGCTTTCATTCGAAAAAATTATATATTCACAAGTAGGGATTAACAAAATAGGATCCATCCCTTATTTACTAAACCTTCCCATTTCATCCTTACACTTTCAAAGAAAAATGATCCTGACAGTTTTTAAATTGCATTTGACAGGAAAATCACATTGGGATGCCCGTCAAATACCATATCACGACCTTTAAAAAAATTTCATCCTATGTTCATTGCTAACTGTGTAAGTGCACAAAGTTTAACTTCACTCTTCATTTCTATTTTTGAAAACGTTTCTAAGTGGCCATGGTTGGATTCGGTCGTAAGAAAAACTCGTTTTCTATTTTAGTGAATATATTTAAGTGGAGAATTTAAGACATGCATGCCATGACTGTATTGCTGAAGTTATATATTGGTCAAAATTATTAAGAGGAGAACTATATATGGTTTAACCATATGATCTGATGATGTATAGGCAATGACCTGATCATTGACAAATCAAATAGTGAGAACATGATTGTACATAAAGCTTCAAAAGTGAATTTTCACGAATTAATTATAATCGTACACTCAAATTATTTGCGGGATGACTACATTAATACGAAATGAATACATAATTCGATGTAGTCTCTATACTATGGATTCAAACATATGGTAACTGTAGCCTGTATGAATGTGTAATTGGATTCTTATTGGTAAACATTTAGATGTTTTTGTGTGAAATTAAAGGGTCAATTTCACTACAATGAGTGTTATAGATAAAAAAAAAATGTATATAGAATATTTTATTCAATTTATAGCATGGTTGTTGCAGTCTCTAACTAAATGGATGCTGCACTCTCTAACTAAGTGTTCAATGTTTTTCGATATATTGTTTGAAAAAGTATATAAAAATTATGGATTAAAAAATAAATACATTAAATTTTATTTTTATAATAAAAGTGGTTGACATTAAGGTATCTATGTATACAAAAATCTCACCAATCAATCCCCTATATGTTTTATAGGGTTTTTAATCCATTATTTATAACAAGACATTTTAAAATGTGCAATTAGAAACCATCATTATAATTTTTAGAATACTAAAAATTGAATGAAATGATAGTCGCTAGTATAGATCCATCTTAATCACGAACTTAATATGGTAAAGAGGAATTAAATCTATTCAGGTGTAAACCATTTTTAGAGTGCAAGATTTAAAAGAAAAAAATTCCATCCACCTCATCTTTTGATAAATACTAAAGAATTTGCAGCAGTTCTTAATTATATTTTTTAATATGAAAGAGAGTACATAACTTGGAATTGTAAGTCAAAGAAACATTTGTAGGGATTTAGGTAAAAATAACAAAAAAACCTATAAAAGGCAAAAATGTAAAACAATATGACTACTTCAATACAAGGTGCACCACTTCTTGACACGTAAAGGGTTCATTTCATTTATATTTACCTTCCTTGGATTTGTTTTATTATCATTATTCGTGAAATTTTTGTGTATATATGAGATGAAGAGAGACAAGAGAAAATCTTTAGAATTTGTAATAAGGATACTTGAAGAAACATCTTTGTAGATGGACTCCAACCTTTTGTAGCTTGCTCGAAGACTATTTCGCTTAATATATGGAATTTTTCTAATTTTCTACTTCTAGTGTGATTGTTGAGAATTGGAGGGTCCCCTTTGCCAAGAATGTCTAATCTTTCATTGTTTTTTTTATAGCTGTAATTTCAATTTCTTTCGTAGAGTATATTTTAATTACTTTCATAGATTAGATTTGCATGCTTTCTTATAGAAAGTTTATATGATTTCATAGAAACAAATTTCAAATGCTTTATGGATTAAATTTACAAGCTTACATAGATTAAATTTACTCATTTTTCTAGATAAAAGGTTTACATGGTTTCATAGATTAAGTGTCCATTCTTTCAGGGATTAAGTTACTATTGTTTTATATATCAGATTTACTTGTTTTCATAGTTTGAAATTTGAATGTGATCCTAGACTAATTTTGTTATGTTTTCATAGAGAAATTTTGAGTGTTTTCCTAGATTAAGATTTCTATTTCTTTCCTAGATTACTTTTTTTTCCATGTTAATTTACATTTAGTAGAATTATAAACCGAATCATTACATGTGCTTTTATGTGCACTTTGTATGTTTACAAATCTAGATTGATGATTTAATGTAACGAAATTTAAATCATAATTAAATTGACAAAAAATTGTTATCTAATTAGGAATGCTCATATCAATCTCATCTCTGAAAGTGCAATGTCAAGTCCCTATTAACCATTCAGACAACCAAGTGTTCAATCCCATCAAGCACTAGCATCATAGAGTCTGATTTCTCAACGTGCACCACCCCAAAAATGATATGTGTATCCACAAAAAAACATGAATAATCTCCTTAATTTGAATTAGAAGAAAAAAATGGTAACGGGAAAAATTTGAAAAACTAGGGGAACCCATAAAACCAAGGCCAACTACCTAATTCCAATAATGTGGGAAACTCTAATACCAAAACATACCAACAACATAATCAAATGAATTAGAGGAAATTTATTCATATGAATTGATGATTTTGGGTAGCATCGGATGTGATCTAGCCACGAAATTTGTTGTAGAGGTTAGGGCACATGAGGTCTCGAATACCCTAAAAGGGTTTCAGAAAATTCTAAATAGATCATGAGATATTAAAATAATTAACGCTTTTAATGGAGTCCCTAAGTTTAAAGTTAGGGAAAATAAAATATTAATGGGAATTAAAATGAAAATGTGTTAGAATTGTCCAAAAGACATGGATCAAGCTAGATATAATCCTAGTCATTGATTAGGGACTCATTCTTGGCCATTGATATGTCAATAGGAAAGGTATAAGAGGAGGCTTGAGGGTCACTTGGAGAATACACAAGAGTGATCAGTCATTCTATTCTCTAGAGCAGGGTTCACTGAGAAAGATAGAATCAGTGGTTGGAGTTGCATCTGAGGGGAGTTGAGTACAGAGAGACAAAGAGGCAGAGGCTGTGTTAGGAAAGCACCACAGTAGCCAGAGAGAGTGATGCAATAGCAGCTAAGGCTCATGAATGGCCATGCAAATGCAACCGAGAGGTGTGCAAAGCCTCAGAGAGGCCAGTGTTACTGGCACAAAGAGCTACAAGGCTGACACAAACCCATTCAGGGTGATGCAGGGCCAGTGCTAGCCAGAGAGGGGCTGACGTAGTCAAGAAAGGGCAAACACTAAGTTTCTGGGGTAGGTTGGAGCTGAGTAGATGTTGGAAGGATTATCTGTGGTTTTAGCTCGGAAATTTGTCTCAAACTAAGAGATATTACTGCCAAGGAAATTCTATGTTGGGTGATAGATTTGGCACCTAGATTGTACTCTGATATTGCTTAATAAGAAATCTCTCAGACAGTTGCACTGATTTTCCCATATTGCATTTTTCCGGCGACATTAGTCGAAAAATAATGGTGGCATTTGGTGTGATTGTTTTTGTTTCATTTAGTTGTTGATCTGTAATATGTTGAGCATGCACTAGTGTTTACTTTCAGTATTTACAGTGTAAATAACTTGTTAAGTAAAATAACAAGTAGGTAGGAATAAATATGGTAAAGTGCGTCGAGGGTTTCTAACTAAGTAAACCTAGAAACTTCAACATGAATAACACATGTGCTACTTGTCGTACATATAGTAATTAACCCTATGCATGTACCCTTCTTGCATTTCTTCTTTGAACATGGAAATAAATTAATAATGTTAAATGTTGCAACAAACCACCTTCATATTCTTCACAACCCCCACCCTCATAATTTTTTATGCTTGGGAACCCATTTCCTCACAAAGGTTATGTGGCCACCATGAATTACAACCTTCTACCTGAGCTCTAGTTCTGAATAAACCTATGAATGGAACCTATCAAGTATTTATGTTGGATTCAAGCAATGATAACCTTCATATTTCATCACAACAACATGCTCCTCCACCTAAGACTCAACTAACCCCATTCACAAAGCCTTTGTTGTCAGCAAATGGAAATTTGTGGATTCCCTAACCATCGTTTAAGGCTCAACTAAATATTTCCCAAGGTCCATTACAATAAAGTAAACTTATCCCCATGCCTATGACACCCATAACTATAGCATGTAGATGACTTGGCCTAGTCCCATATGGCAATGTGTATGCCAGAATTTCCTTACATATTTCCTTCAAAACAAAAGGATCTACATAGTACTTTAGGTGGTTTAGATCCCTTAGATTACCAAATGATTTTCTTTGACATTGAAAAAGTTGAATCTCCATGTCTACCCCCATTTATAGTTTTCTTAATACTAGTTATTAATAATAATTTCATTATCCAACATTACATTATTTCCAAAGGTTCATCCACATTTGTGATTTTTACCCATATCTAGCAAAACCTGAGGCACCTTGATCATATTCCATCTACAATCACATTACATCTAGACAATGGTAACACCTCATGGCCTGAAGGGTTATACCCAAACTGTCCTAATGAGGTGGATGGTAAACATGTCATGCTATATGTTGAGTTTATCAATGCCCCTTCATAGTATAATCTCCTATTTATTTGAAGCATCATGTATTCAATGAAGGTGCTATTGTAATCAATATATTACACCATGAGGTTCCCTCATAATAAGAATATTATCATACTAGTCCAACTCACCTACTAAGATTCTATGGCTCATGTTACTCATAAGAATGTCATTTCCTCTATTACTGTGAACTAGGGAATCCCTTCTCTTTTATATATTAGCCTAGGAGTCTACAAATACTCCACATTCCTTGGCTTTCATTATTCATCATCACCTCTATTTGACACATGTAGTTCCTCACAAGACCACATAGTCTCTAGCTCCAACTCATTAGTAACATGCACCTACAATTTCAATATTGGGGACAAAGTGAAACCCCTTTAGAAACTAGCCCTTTGGCCATATTCCTTTCTTTTCCCAACACCTGTGAATATTTATTATGCCAATTATGGACATGTTGAACATCCCTAAGTTAACTTTGCGGATTCTAATATGGTATTTGGATTCTGCAAATCCTATCCTACCCTCTTAATCACAACCCTACAAGAATTTGAAACTAGTTAGACCTATTCCTATGGATCCTTCAACTACTTTAGTTTGTGAAAAACCCCAAATTGTGTATAGTCCTATTAGGAATATATTTGGAGGGGGGAATCTAGGAAGAGAAGGGACATGGATAAGACAATTCGAATTGGGGCCACCCAAATCTGTG
>APFE031711638.1:0-14341 GCA_000404065.3 Pinus taeda
TATTTTAATAATAATCAATGTGAGTGATAAATAAAATATTTGAATATGTAATGTTACGTAATATTGATGTGCATAAAAAATATGTTAATAAGAAAAAAAATATTTTAATGTTAAAAGTTTGGTCCATAAATAAATAATTCTACGTTACATAAAATATTTCAATGTTAATATATATAACCAATATAACTTCATGTTAACCATTGACATATTAAGGGTAGAGAGAGACTAAATCTCTAGATGTGGAAACTTTATTTTAAGTTTTTCAATCTAAAAGGGATTTTCACCTCAAGGAATGTCATTCATCTCTGTCATTGCTACATCTATGATTAAGGTGGATCTATACTAGTTCTAGCTTTATGCGGGTATGGTTTGAATCCCTTCTTGATCAAAGCCATGAGATTTTCTTCTAAGAAAATTTTAGAGATAAGAAATAATTTTTTAAGTCTTTTTTCCATCCATGTGGCCCTTATATGTATATTTCACAATACACACACACACACACATACACACACACATATTCCATTTTGTATCTAAATACTAAGGTTTATTTGAGTCATATTGAAAATAAAATAAAAAATATTGTTTAAGGAACCCATGGTTATTATAAAGCTTCATCTCGTGACTATTCTTGTACTATGGGGATTTTCTCTTATGTCCCATACAATTAAGGAAAAATACAAGTATATTATCAGATATGTTTTATAATAAAATTTGTTTTACATTACTAAAATTAAAATATTTAAATATTATGACTAACTATAAACAATTATTCAATACAATTTTCAATTCTAAAATATTTAAATAATTTAAAATCATATTTTACAATATTTTCAGTGAAACTCAACTTATAATTATATTAGTTCATTGTTTCTTATTAATATCCAATATCATCATTGGTCATTTCATTCAAAATTTTTAGCGTTAACCTTTTAGCAGAATTATTAACATGGTGGCCTCCAAATTCAGTCTGATCCTCATAATCATCCTCTCACTACAACTCTATGTTGTATTTTCTAATGGAAAGTCAATGACCCATCACACAAGAAGGTCTATGACATAATATATTATGGTGGGGGCACCTTTCTCCTATTTAAGTGACTTCATGCAGTATTGCTTCAAATTATCAATGTGCACTGTTGTAAAAGATGTATTGCTCTTGATGGATATGAGCAGTGATGTGGTATGGATACCTTGCAACCCAACTCACACATGTATCAACTTCCTTGAATACAAAAATATGTTCTTTCTTGGAAATTCATCCTCTCCTATGAGTGTAAAGTGTGAAAATTTGAAGTGAAAAGTCATGTGTGATGATGGGGCATGCCTCTCTAAAGCCCTTTTTCAATATCACCCCTATGACTATCACACCCACAAAAATACACACACACACACACATATATGATATGACAAAGGGAAGCCTTTGATAATTAGGCACTTAAGGCTATCCCTCCCAAGCTTAACACATACATAATAGTTAATAGAGATTCCCTTGACTCTAAGTTGAATATTGGTTATCTTCATTGCACTTATACAACACACATATATGTGTATGTATATATATTAACAAGAATGTCCTCAATACTCAACTTTAACAACCTATCCCTCCAAAGGTGTGTCTGTGTGTGTGTAAGGACAACTCAACACATTACTTTGTTGGCCTCTCTCTCCTAAGTTTTTCAACACCCCTTATGGAGGCAGAATTTGAGCTATCCCTCCTAAGCTTTCACAAATATGCAAATATACAATTATTTACATAGGGATGCCCTAGATCATCATAATTTAGAATAAAACCAATAAAGAAGCCATAGTTGATTATCATAAGCATCACAGAGTTACAGGGACCATCAGTCTACCACAAAAAAATCATTTATCATTTAATCATTCATTCAATGAATAAGAAGATTCCCATTAACAATACATTCCATAAGCAATACAACATCAAAGTGAAAATGCCATTCACAATAGCATACATAAACCTCTTATCTTGACTTATGGATGAGTTTGTCAACTGCGATAGGGTCTCTCACTCTCCACCCAACCTTAGATTGACTACACTACTAGATTTCCAAATCCAAATCCACATCCAAGGGAATTTGTAGACAGTATCAACTAGAATTCATAATCATCTTTTGGTAGATTCGAGTCATTTACGAGTTGTTTTATCAATTCACACACTTCAAAGAAGTGTGGGTCTCCTATAGTTCATTATTTATAGGTGGTTTTTTAGCTTACTTGATAAGATCTAAGTGGATTATCAATGGTTCTTTTCTAGCACACATAGGTTTATCATTTCTTTCAGTAAACACCCCTTGAATACTACCATGTTGGTGGTTTCATAGCATGTTTGGCGAGCAATAAAGGATTTATCAACTTTCTTTGTAAGCCCTTAATGGTTTATCATCCACACATCAAGCACCATTAGCCATGAATCTCTTATGAGTATTTCAATGAATTATCCAAGAGTAGACACTCACAATGCATGACTTCATAAATTTCACAAAACAAATCCCATTCCCTTAGCCTCAACAATATTTTCTAGTTCTTAACATTCACTTCGAAAGATTGTTCCTCCAATGTTTTCTTCTCCTCTGCTATCCACTACAAATTTCTAACCTTCAATTGATAAATCCAACCTCCCCCCATTCTATTCCCATGTTTCTTTTCTTATGTTCCCTTTCCTTCACACCATCGTTTGTACTTCCCCTTATTGCTCTCATTTCCTCAATATGGGAGATATGGGGGCTTCCCTTGGAAATTTTTTTGCTATTTTTTGAGTGATATGTGTGGGTGGTTATTCTAGACCATCACCACTTGAACCTCCTCTTGGATCAGGGATTTCTTTCCCTTTTCCATAAATTCTATTGAAATGAGACTTTATTTATATTTTTAATAGCACATTAGAAATATTGAGGGTGTATGTCATGGGCGTTATGGTTTATTTATGTGTTATTGCCATTTATTGTATGAATTAGTTAGTGATATGTAGGTATTACTATTTCTAATAAATTATTTTATTTATGATCACTGTACTAGTTATGCTAGTAATGTCTAGAGAAATGAGATTAAATTCACTTGCATTTGGAATTTAAACGAATTCGAATATACAAGAAATCTATGATATTTTTGGGTAATTGCATTCTTTCATTGTTAATTGCATGATTTCCCTTTTTTTTTTCTCTTTCCCTATAGGGATTTGGATCTTGAATTTCATGGTTTACATAATACTTCATAACGTGGTGATTGCGAATTGAGGTACCCCCTTTGCCAGACACTTTCTCAACTGCATGTTGCATTCTCTTAATTTTTCTTTACATGCTATAAGAGATTTCATGAAATTTAATGGTGGAATCTAGAAAAGTGATTTATGTGGTAGTCTTGTATTTTTTTCTATATTATTTCTCCTATGGGTTCCAGAGGCTGAAACTTGGATCATAATGAAGCGAAATCCCATTGATCATTCGGCTCAATTTTTAAATATTGGTTCACTACATTTTTGGATACATGATCTGAGAAAATTAGGTTTCCTAAATTCTTCTTCAAATAAGTAATCTTCGTGTTTTTTATATAATTTTTTCTTTGGAGGATCCAAAGGATGAAACGTAGACCACAGTGAGGGGAAATCATGTTGATAATCTAAATCAACTTTTTTTTATCTTGATTCACTATATTCTCATAATTATTCTCTAAGAAATTCGAGCTTCCTCAATGAGCTTGAAATAACATTATGTTGGAATTTTCACTATAATTTTTTTCAAGGTAGTTTCAGAGGCTAAAACCTAAACCATAGTTAGGGAAATATTGAGGAAATTATGGTAGATATTCCATATCTCGGATCTCTATATTTTGATATTTATTCCTTGAGCAAGTCAGTTCTCCTAAATTCTTTTGAAATAAGACCTAAAAATAGGTTAGCTTGGTATTCTTTTCATAACTTTGTTTTTGAGACGTTACATACTATGACATTTGGAGGAGATAGAGAAAATGTCTCAGGGAACCTATGGTAGAAATTTCATATTTTGGTCATCTATAAGTTTTGAGATATATTCTATGGAATATTAGGGTTAGAGTGTAGTAAACATTGCAAAAAAAATGTTTGATGAAATGGCCCAACAAAAAATGGTTTTGTGGATGGTGATTAAACAATGCGTAGCAATTGTTTAATAAAATTCTTTAGAGAAATTTGATACCTTGTAGCCTTGATGAAGGCTTATGGGGTTGGGCTTGTTACAATGTTTAATATTCACAATTGTTATATGATGTTAAACTTTGAAGGCTCATTGGAACTAAAATTGCATAACTATGTGTTTTATATTATAGATTGTGAATTTCTTGTATTATGTCAAAATAGGTATATAATGAAAGACATGAATTTTTTTTTGTTAGAAAATATAATCATATGTTTTTTTTTAATTGAAATAAATTTGTCTTAGAAGCCATAAAGGAATTCCACTGGACATCTCCTTTCAATAAATAGGCTTACTTTATGATTTTTTTGGTTATTCACTTAAAATTATTAGGATTTGCTTATACAATAATATATCAAGCTTAGTTGGTTACAGGTAGGGTTTTGTTTTTTCAAATGCACAAGTTAATTTTTTTTTTATGTAAATATCTAGTTTCTTAAAACAAAATAGTTTTATTAAGACATTAAAATGATGTAGATAATCTCTAACCGACATGGTTGGCTTTGAATCCAAAAAAATGTAGTTTAATTGATTTATTTAGAATATGCATATAACAAGTTCACGACACATGAGAAAAATGACATATTTAATTATGTACTACTGTTTCTAGAGTAAGTGGTATGCAAGCAACCAATCATTCCTTATTTTGAAGATAGTAAAGGCCTTGTAGAAGTAGAAATAAAAATGTATTATGTCATTATCACATCACTTTATATAATATAAATTTTTTCTTAAGTGTTTTACGCTTATTGTTTTAGGGATTTGACTTCCAATTATTATGACTAAAATTATGTCTTGCCCAAAACTGCGTTTTTAAGATCTAATAAGATGTTTGGTGTGATACAACTAAACTTCTAGGACATTTTAGGAGCTTTAGGGATTATCGTTGTACACAAATACATAGATAGTGCTATAAAGGGAAATAGCGTTTCCATTATAATGTATTGGATGGACGATGATTTTTTCTTTTCTTTAAATATATATTCCTAGTTTGTGCACTTAGTTATGCACACGAAATCATGGAAATTATTACTTTTTATGCATGAGGCTTATTTAGTTATTAATTTAGTTCTATGCTTAGCTTTTTATGGATGGATTTGATGTTGACGTATATTATATTGTTTATGTTTGTTGTAATGAGTTTCCTTTTACCTCTCTTTTTTCTATATCATTAAATCATAAAACTATAAAATTATCTAATAAGAAGTCGTTAACATCATTTTCTGACTGGAATGAAAGTATATAGAAATCAAACCATAAAACAGTAACAATTTCTTAAACTTTCATTATCTAGCAAAATTAAATGGGAAGAGATATAGAAGGCTACACATTCAAGGTTTTCTATATTATTAAAAGAAGTAGAAATCCTATTCGAATCCTACATTCTAAGATGGATCTCTTCTAGCCCTTGGTTTACTTTCATCTTAAAATATGGTTCCCTTTGTAATTCATTTCTATTTTGATTATTTAATCCTTTTCTACTGATATTGTTTGAGTGTTATGAATCTTATAGCTTTGTCAAAAATTATTGTCAAGCAATGAGTGAATGGCTTTCCTCGTGATATCATTTGAGTGTTATGAATCTTATAGCTTTGTCAAAAATTATTTTCAAGCAACAAGTTCAACCCATTCACAATACCAATTTATGGTGTACAATTAAATGTTCTAGCATACATATCAATTTTGTTTTAGTCTTAAGCTATTTTTAAAGACTTAAATGTTAGATATAATCTCTAGTGAGGCTCAAATTATAACTAACAAGCACTAATAAAGAGATTCTTAGAATTTTTTTATGGTTGCATGTTACAATGATGATATCATTGTTTATCTTGTTCAAAACTCAAAGTCTTTACTATTTTCCTTCTAAAAAATGTAAACACTAATTGAATTTTATTGTTAAAATATCAACTAGACTTTGAATGATTGAACTACTTGACAAAAAATTTGAAATGTGTTGATATCCCTTAAATTAGTTCGAATCATTATTAAGGGGTTAGTTAATAAGGGATCAAATTCAGTTTATTATGGTGGAACATTTTCCCCAAATTTCATATGAACATTGTTATAAGTTATAATTTAATCTTATAGGTAGCAATCTTGACCATAAAACTTTTCTTTTAGAGATTATTATGTATTTTAAGAAGAGAAAGTGAGTTAATCTACATGAAATTTTAGCTATATTAAGTTTTTCCCACATATTAACTTACTCTGTCTCTACATGTTCTTGATGGCATGCCTAAAATTTCAACAATAATTTCCAAATTATTGGTCAATGATTTTTTCTTATGTGAGGTTTATTCTCCACTTAGTGAAGATAGATAACCCAATGGCAATTTCCATCTACCTAAATTGAATTTTAGGGTTTCCTAGCAAACCTATCATTCATGACTTGAATTTTGATTATTGACTTGCTAAAAGTTCATAGTGGGGGAGATTTACTAGAGTGATGTTTTGAAATATAATGGAAATACTAGCATGGAAGATATCATAGAAAACAAATAGCAAAAGGTTGATCTTCCAAGCATTATGGAGATAAGTAGGGACTATGAGATGACTCCAAGTGAGGCGGGAACGGAGGACCATGAACTGCAGGAGATTCTAGAAAGGGAAAATCTAGATCTAGAGAAATTTCTAGAACAAAGGACGACCAAAGGAGTGGAATCCCTGCCAAAAGAGGAATATGATAGGGTTCAACAGTTCTTCCTATGGAGATCACAACGAAAGGGCTTTGGAGTCAAAAGAAATCATGAAAGCCAGGAGCATAGTGGGGTCAAAATGATGGAGGAGACATAAGCACAATCTCCAAAGAACCCAGGAAGGAAAAGAGGAAGAAAAATATAGAATGAGTTGCTGAACGAATGTGGGAAACTCTTGATCAACTCAGGTAAGATGAAAGATCTCACTAGTTATTCCTTTACAAACCTTTCTTAATGAAGCTCACAACCTAGAATATTATAGGCTTAGGAAATAGAAGGAAACAAGGAAATCTCAGTAATAGAATAAAATAAGAAAAATCATATATGGTTTTTATTCAGGAGACAAAATCTTCGATGGATAAGATTAGAGAAATTCATAATAAATGACTAATCATGTATGAGTATCTAGAGGTTAAAGCAGATAACTCGGCGGGGGGGATTCTTACACTCTGGGATCCCTAGAAATTTGGAATCCTGGATGTTGAAGTGTCTAGGAACTATCCTTCTTTGGTATGTAAACCTTTAGGTGATCAGGAGATATACATGATCAAAAATGTTTATGGACCTCAAAATCAAGAAGATAAACTCAAGCTTCTCACCTCCCTTGAGGAACTAAGAGCAAGACACCCTAATATGCTCTGGATCATTGCAAGAGATTTCAATATGATAAGATCTCTTACAGAGAAAAAAGACGGTATTAGACAGCTAGGAAGAGACTCCATGAACTTCCAGAAATTCATAAGGAACATGGGGTAGTGGACACTAAAACAATAAATGGGACTTTCACCTGGAACAATAAGAGGGGATGGGATTCACAAGTCGCCTCTAAACTAGATAGATTTATTATTTCAGAGGACCTCTTTTTTTCAGGCCTTGCCATGTCAGCTTCAGTTCTTCCCTTTGGAGGTTTGAACCATTGGCCTATACAGTTGGAAGCCACTTTTATGGGTACACCAAGAAACAGACCCTTCAGGTTTGAAAATGCCTAGCTCTCTCACCCTGAATTCACCAGCAATATTGACAAATGGTGGAGAGAGGATTTGAGCATTCAAGGCACTAGAGTGTTCCTGCTCCAAAAAAAACTTAAACATATCAAATCCATGTTTAAACACTGGAACAAAAAGGAATTTTGCAATATCTTCAAAGCCAAAAGAGAAGGTGAGCAGAAATTCTAGGAGATTAATCAGATTAGCATCACAGATGGCTTTACTGAGGTGCGAAAAAAGATAGCTGACTCTCTGCACGAAGAATGGGAAGATCAATGCATGCAAGTGGAGATCTTCTGGAGACAGAAATCAAGGGTGTATTCGATTAGAGAGGGAGAGAGAAACACGAAGTTATTTCACAAATCCACCATGGATAATAGGACACACAATGAAATCACAAATCTCAAAGATTCTTAAGGGATGAGGAAGTGTTGAACTCGTCTCTCACAAAGATATGGAATATGTCCTTGTTCAACACTTCCTCAATATAGCAGAGGAGCTTTTGTTGGATAGATCCAGGTTCATCAATAATTTTACTCAGTTCATCCCTTGGCTAGTTACTAGAGAGGACAACCACAATCTTAACAGGCCAGTGTCAGAAGAGGAGGTCAGGGAAGTGATCAATGAAATGAAAAATGGAAAATTTCCATGCCCGAATGGGTTCAATGTAGAATTCTTCAAAGCATGCTGGAAAATAATCAAACAGGATATCCTTGAAGTGGTGGAAGGCTCAAAGATCCAAAATGGTTCTGAAGGCTCTTAATGGTTCCTTGATAGCTTTGATCCCAAAACAGGAGAAATCCATGACTCCAGATGGCTTCAAACCCATAGCATTATGTAATGTGGTGTACGAAATTATTTCTAAGGTGATCGCCAACAGACTCAAGCCCCTTTTACCATTTCTCATCTAAGAGAATCAAATGGGCTATGTGGAAGGAAGACAAATCCTGAATAACATCATCCAAGCTCACGAGGTGGTACACTCTCTCAAAAGCAAAAAACAGGCCGATATGATCATTCAGCTAGACCTAGCGAAGGCTTACAACAAGCTAAGTTGGTCTTATATGAGGGTAGTTCTAAGAGCCTATGGATTCGACCATAAATAGATAAGATGGGTTATGGCACTAGTTACCATGACCAGTTTTTCCATCCTACTCAATGGCGCTCCTTCAAGAACCTTCACACCCTATAGAGGTCTCAGACAAGGGGATCCGCTCTCACCCTTCCTCTTTGTTCTCATGATGGAAGGACTAGGTAGAGCGATCAAAATGACAAATGTTGAAGGAAGAATCTAGGGTATCGAACTCACCTTCAATGGAGTGGTAAATACTTATCAACAATTTGTGGATGACACAATGTTGCAGGGCATACCCACAGTCAGGGAAGCCCAAGTGGTCAAGAAAATCTTAAATGACTTTGATATTGTAGCGGGCACAGAGGTAAGCCTCAACAAAGCAAAAGTTTTTTTCTTTAACGCTAACATTGCTATTCAGAGAAACATCACCAGTATTCTTGGGTTTCAAAGGGGCTGATTACCTTCCAAGTATCTAAGCATACCTCTTACGTATAAGCCTCTAAGCAAGGGAGTATGGGAGACAATAATAAATAAACTTTAGGACAAGATCAAAAAATAGACATGTAGGTCTTTAAATTTGGCAGGGCACCTTGTGGTCACACACGTTGTCTTGCAGGCAATTCCTGTTTTCATGTTCTCAGCTCTTCCTGCTCCTAAAGGAGTTCAACAATAGATCAGGAACATACAAAAGGATTTTTTATGGGGTAGAGGACAAGAGAAAAGGAAATGGGCTTTAGTGGCCTGGGACAAGATCTACAAATGCAAGAGGCATGGTGGTTTAAGGCTTCACAACCATGAAACCCTCAGCAGAGTTTTGGGAGCTAAACTCTGGTGGAGGTGGATCAAGGAATCCGCAACCCTCTATGCCAAGCTTTGGAAACCAAAATATGCCAAGAATTGGTAGGAGAAGGATCACATTCAAATGTTAGGGCATATTAAGGGATCCTACATTTGGAACCTTACCTGGGCAAATAAAGGTATTGTTCAGCAACATAGTTTCTAGGAAATCCGAGCCGGGAACCTAGCTCAGGTTTGGGAGGATAACTTGCAACAGGAGCCCAACGTGTTTAAGGATGAATTAGTAGCTCTCAAGAATGATACCGACAACAAATATCTATTCATGGTAAATGACTTCTGGCACTAGGTAAGGAACGATGAAAAGTGGAGAATTTGGAAGGATCTAGGCCACAATGAAGAGAGCCCTCTAAAAGCCCAGGCAGACTCTCTTGCTCAGGATCTAGAGCATAGGAGGACTTTGGTATCCTCCTTTCCTAATAAACTAAGATGGGGAAGGAACACTAAAGGAAAATTTAACCTCAAAGAATCTAAACAGGTAGTAACAAGGTTTAACTACCAAAACCTTGATCAAGTATGGAAGAATCTTTGATAGAGCCCCCACTGGATGAAAATAAAGTTATTCATTTCGCTAGTTCATCAAAGGAAAATTTTAACTTGGGAGAATCTCCTAAAATAAGGCTTCAATGGACCATCCAAATGTTACCTACGTGGCTCACAAGAGGAGACGATGGATAACCTTCTCAACCTCCGCCCTTTCACCTCTACCGTGTGGGAATGGGTGGCTTCAGTCTTTAGGCACACTGATAGGGATAGACTCAGCATCTCCAACACTTTGAAGAATTGGAGGAAAAACTTCTCCAGGAATGAAATCAGTAATAAAGCCTACACTCTAGTTCCAGGCTTTGTCATCTAGGATGTTTGGAAAGAAAATAATAGTAGTAGCTTCAAGAACAAAACAAGAAAACCCCAGCACATAATTGATCAAATTTTAAGGCAGCTCAAAGACACAGTTATAAGCTTGTTGTGGAAACTTCCTAAGGACCCTCCTCTGCCCCAAGATGTGTATATACTAATGCATTTGGGTCTCCAGTCTACAGGCCCATAGGGCATAATCAAGGGTGTGAGCCAAATAAATGCAAATATAAATATTTGGAAGCCTTCTCCACATGGTTTCTTAAAAGTCAATATAGATGGAGAGTCTAAGGGAAACCCATGGTTAGCTGGTTGTAGGGGTGTTATAAGATATGAAGCAGATTCAATGTCATCATTGAAGCAGATTCAAAATTAATTATTAGAGCAGCCAAGAAAATATGCAATAGTACGACACCGGATAAAGTGTTGAAACATTGGAGGTTATCGCAGGTATTTCTTCATATTTATACCCACCTACAAACCTTAAAAACTATAAACTTTGTTCATGTGAAAATAAAAGCTAATATGTTAGTGGGTCACCTGGAAAATGAAGGAGTGATTAGTAAGGAAAGGGACACTCAATAAGTTTGGGAGTTGATACCCCTAGGCAAATAGTTAGAGGATTGTCTCTGTTAGGCTGCCAAAGATAGGGAGAGATGGATCGACAGGATGGATCGAGCAGGCTTAGGAGATAGGCGGGAGCACATGGATGCTTAAACTGTTTTCTTGTTGATTGGCAGTAGTCCGTAGATTGTATTAGCATCAGTATTCCAACGGATTAAGTGGATGGTAGAGATCAGCAGAGGAAGCCCAAGGATGCAGTGGCATGGAGATTGATTTTGGATCGATAGCTCTCAGTTGAGATAGATCTATGGTGTTTGGGTGAGGAAGTTACCCAACAATTAACAAGTAGAAGCAGGTTAGAGAAACCCACAAGTGGTTCTTTTGAGTGGAGAAAAGCCTGTAAATGGTAATTCCCTGTTGGCTCTGATTCCACAAACATAGTGACACATAACAACAAGTTGAGAGAGGGAAACCACTTTTCAGATAGATTTGGAGTGTGCAAGTTAACTGGCCGAAATACGTGTGAGCCGCTAGATCTGGTGGAGCGAGATCGACAGTTGACAAAACAAGAGCAAGTTTTGAAGTCAGGAAGTGTTGTGACCATTGGATCTTGAATAGATCAATGGTGAAGAAGTGTCGACGTATCTTTAGAAGGGTAGATTTCAAATTGTTCTAAATTGTGGTTTCTATTACCATCGGGTCCGAATTAGTGGAAGTTTAGTGGAACTCTGCAACTTTTAGAGGGGCCAATTAGCTTAACGGAAGCTCTAAAGTTATCAGTCGATGATAAAGAGCCCATGGGCATTTAACACTCCTTGTTTAAAAGTTTTTGGAAATCAGTGAGAATTGGTTTGATCCTGTTGATGGTATTCCCACAACAGGCTGGTTCTTATTTGGGTCTTTGCACTTGCAAAGACGTGTAACATATGAATTTTACTTGTATGAATAATAGAAGGCACCATTATTACTTGACCGAAAAAAAAAAGTTATATTAATAACAATTGATTGGATATGTTCTTCAGATAGAGTGATAAACAAAGGTACATATATCTTTTATTCTCAAGATATCGAACAATGAAATAATGGTTGTCAATTTCGAAAGGGAAACATCAATAACATGTAAATGACCTTGTTTGACATTTATGAAATACATTTTTCTTCAGTAAAGTGCACTTGATATTTTGAATTTACCTTAGATTGTTTTAATGGGGTTTTCAAATATTATAGCTTGATGTTGCCATGTTAGAGGTGGTAGGAATAATGATCTTGGTCAACCTGTGAAAACAAAGAATTGAAATTTCATTATGTAAGTAGAATTATTCATGTTTAATGATAATGCTAACTACTTATCACCATTAATCTTGATGATGTTGTATTGTTAGTGAAGTTTGAACAATGCCTATTTTAACGAATTGTTAAGAAAATTGGATTAGTTGATTCCTTTTAATATCTAAACTATATGGACATATTCATGCAACTTTTTTAATTAGTGATTATTATCATAGAAAATAATAACAATTTTGAATAATGGATATGCATCATTTTGTTTTCAATTATTATATTTTTCTATTTTAACATATTCTTTTTATTGATGTATAAACGTATTTGCAATTGGGCCCATGTTGTACTCATGTGACATAGAGATCATTTTGACAACTACCACTATAATCCTAGGTAAACCACATCTATCCCTAATATGTGGTCATAGGTAAGAAAATTAGGCTTTGAACATGGACAACATACTCATGCTTACTTTACATTTCTATGGGCTTTCCAAGTGAGCTCCCTTTTTTGGGGTGGAGGGGAGTGGGGTGAGGTCTTTTCTATTATAACTTATCAATAATGGACATAACATATTTGTTTATCGTATTTTTATCTTACTATATTGATAATAGTTCTTTCAAATTATTTCGTTACTTTTATGGTATTGATTTACACACATGTTATTTCCTTTTCGTCATAGTATATCCTTGATAGAAATGTTGTTGTATACTTCTCCACTGATGGCTATAATTGAACCTACATCTTACTATGTATTTTAATTATTTTATGGTCAAGGCCTTCTCAGAATATATTGGTTATATGAATGTTCTTATTTATTTTTTGGGATTCATATTTCTATGTCTTCTATTTTTCATGTTGTTAATGTTTTATTAGAATATATTGGTTATACATATGTTATGATATATGTCTTTTTATTTTATATTGGGGACTAAATTGGTATATATTGTTGGCTCTTCTAATTTCATGTTTTTTCAAAGAAAATGGAAAATGTGTGACCTTATCTATTTTAACATTTAAGAAAACAACATGGTTTTCAACATACAAATAATCATCCTTTCCCTAAGTCATTCTTTATGAAAAAATTTCTACCTTCACAATTTTTATTAGGTATTAAGACCTTATAGATGTTTTCTAAACCCAAGAAAACATAAATAAATGAAAAAGAAATTGTTAGGACCCTAAAACATGGTTAGGGAACAAGAAGCCATATTGGCTTTAATTCTGGAATTCATTTCCATAGTCCTTCGAGAAGGAAAAGGCTCCATCTCTAGGTATTGTTGGTTGGTTCAATATCATTCAATTATTCCTTTTAGTAGAAAAATATGTATTACAAATAAAATCACAGTATAAGGTTTTAAAACCTTGTTTTATTGCAAAATAATAATTCTTTTCACCCATAATCTATGAAATTATGACCCTAATATCTTGATGGGGAAAAAATGCATATTTAGTGTATGTATTGTGGCTAGATGGCTTACAAATTGTTTTTAGCTAACAAAGAATGCTTTATGAGTAAAATCCATGGTGTTTATTTTCTCTAACCATGACTTAGATGATAAGAACCATTTACAAAACCATTATACTACACGGAAGTAAATTTAATATCCGAGACTTATATTCTAACTTAGATTATTAAAAATAGTTTTTTAATCCCAAAAAACATATATTAAAGGAGAAATTTAAATATTAAGCTCTAAACATATAGATTATATTACAAGAAGTATCCATATAATTTTTCTTCCGTAAAAATTTCCACCTAATATACTTGTATGAAAAAAGCATTTATATTAAAGATCTAAATTATATCATAACCTCTCGTAAGTCACTTCTAAATGTAGCTAT
>APFE031711641.1:0-20976 GCA_000404065.3 Pinus taeda
TTGTTGGATTATATGTCTTAATTATGATAAATTTTATTGTTTAAAATATCTACAATGCAATATTAAATTAGAGATATAATGTATGTTTTATTCAGTATACAAATAATGACTTTTGAATTCATTCAATGATGTAATTTGTTTATAATGTCATGGTTTTTTAATTTTATAGTTGAAAAAAATTCAATTTCTTTTGTATCTAGCATGTTATGGTTGAAAACATGTTAAATTTATACTTAGGAAAGAAAAATGATATTCTTCCAAAAATATTAATGTGTTTTTTCCTCATAAACAACTTTATTTGAGACATAAAAATTTGGTTTTATTAGCATTTTTTTTTAAATTTTGAAAATTGACCCTAAAAAAAAAAATCATTGTTCCAGTATCATCACTTTCATTTTGAAGCTATATTTTGCATGAAAATTTCATAGTAAATTTCGTAGTCATTGCTATTTTTAAAACATGTTCAAAATTGACGCCTAAAAAATAAAAACATCATTCCAGTATACACACTTTTCTTTTTTAGGACTGTTTTTTATTTTTTTTGGGGTTTTTTTGCCAGAGTTCCCGTTTTGAGTTTATAGTTCCCGTTTAAAAGTTTAAAGTGTTGCTTATTATGAGGAGAGGATGGGATTGAACTAGAGGAGTGACACTAAATCAAGCAAATTGGGTTGTAACTCTTCCTTTTACCAATAAAGTGTTCAAAGCTTTTTCCATATGTTTGTATTGTTCATTGATGCTTTCATATGTGTATTATGAACTTGATTCCATTCTATGTTTAATCAATAGATCATTATCATATGTTTTGATTGGTTTTTTGTATGTGTGCAGGTAATTTTCAAGTGGATTAAGTATGGAAAGGAGCAACAGAATTGGTCAAGGGAGATAAGGAGTAAGTGAAAGCTACAGGTAGGCTTCTTTACTATCTTATTTAATCTATTGGTTATAGAAAAGGTAGATAATGCTTTGCACTATTGTTGTAGACTTAGCTACTAGTCTAGAACAAATTGGTGACTCCACTAGGGAGTGATCATCCATCTTAGTAGCTTATCAGCCTCTTAAGACATTTCTACATACTATACTTGTGGTTGTTCATTGAATTTCAGTCTTCTTTCATTGAAAATTGAGTCAAAATTGTGTCAAATTACCTTCAAAAATGGCTTACTGTCACCAGTGCAGCCCAATGAACGACACAGTGCACTGCAATGCACTTCCCACATAGAGCCAGTGCGCTGTCTCTCATTGCTACCTGCGTTGATCCCTTGAGGGTTAGTTTCCCATCTAAGAGCTAAAGTTTTTTTTCCAATTTTCTCCTGTTTGAATGATTTGCCGAATGTCAATCATGTCTTGCTCTGGAAATAGTTTTTCATCTCCTTACCTAGCCCTACTTAGACTAGGATTGATAAATGTTTCTTATGTATTTACTTTGTCATTTTCAATCTATAGTCGAAAGTTAGTTTTTGGTTGATTGATCTTTGTCTAAAGAAAGTGTCGTAAAATCGTCTTTTCCTTCGAAAGTTGAATTGTCGTAAAGTCCTCATTCATGAGAGGTCGATTGATTGATGTACGCATATGATTAGTCTTTTCGTTGAAAGTGTTGTAATTCCTCATTTATTTGAAAACGAAAGTGTCGTAAATTCTTCCTTTCCTTGAAAAGAAATTGTCGCAAAATCGTCATTTTTATGAAAAGAGTTTATTGATCGATTGTGCATTAGTTTTCCTTTTTGTTTATTCACATTAAGGGAAATCAAAAATAAATGCATGCATGTTGCATTGAAAAAGTTTGTTTGTGATAATGGGAATAGTGTAGGGAATTTGCATTTAGATTGTGCTCTTTGCTCTTTGATCAAATGAAATCTAATTGCTCTATCCCTAAGTAGCTTTGATTTTCATTGCTAAATTGAATGGAAAGAATGCTTATCATGATATTTGCATTCCTAGGAATTTCAGAATACATCACGTGGTGAAATTGAAAGGAAAATTCCTAAGCAAGATCAACTTAAAATAAACGTTAATTTACCTAATGGAGCATTGTCATTAATGAGAACATTTAGTGTTTCTAGGCGAGAGACGAGTTCCAGCGTCGTAAAGCAAAGCAGTTGTCGCTAACTTGTCTGCAATACATCCCAAGTATGATACCTCATTCCACGTACGTGAGTATATCGTAACTCGTCCACATAACTTCGGGTATGTAAGGCAGTGTTGTAGTACATAAAGTATACGGAAATGCTCTCACTGTGCGGTTTTGCATTAGGTAGTGCTTATACGGACTAGGCCTCCATGTACCGTCGGGTATATATCGGAGGACAACTCTAGGTTTCTATTCATCCTTAGGTAACCAAGTTGGCCGCCTTCTACACTATGATACACCGAACACAACATTCAGGGAGATTTCCTACCCATACTTCTTGGTTTGCCAGGAGGTATTTTGTAGTTCACAGTTGCTTGGTAAACCTTTTGCCTAGATTATCCCTCTTTTGATTTGTTATGTTACTTTGATTAAAATAATATTAATTGACCGTGGATAACATCCTTCACGCTAATTCCTTAGTTGATCTTAGGTTGAAACATATGGCGACAAATCCAAAGTACACCATTCAAGGAATTCCTTTTTATGGGAATCATAGTCCTTTTCCTTCTTTCGGAAATATTGGTTTTGCTTATATGGCTACATTATCCCTACTGGGATTTACCATTGGCTTGCCAGTATGGTTGTTTTCAACCTCCTTGGTTCAAAATGTCGTGATTTCTCTGCAATCAAGTACTCCTCCAACTGGACAAAGTCAACCTCCAGTTGATCCTAAAGTTGACCCTTTGCCTTCTTCCTCGGTTGTTTCTTCCTCCCCTTCTTCCTCTTCACCTGGTGAAAGTATTAGTAATAGTAACTAGGTGGCTAAGAAGAAGAAGAAGAATCAAATTTAGGAGAGGGGCAACCAAGAAACCGTTGCTTTGAATGTAACATCTGATGAAAAACTGTCCATCAAGCCTCACAGAGTTCGATATCCATGCAAATTTTGTGCAGGAGACCATCTTCTTCGAACTTTTCCTGATATTCCTTAGATCTTAGAAGAATGGTCTTCCCGTTCACATCATCCTGTGTCATCAACTTCTGGAGATCATGCTGGTGAGATACCTTCAACTAGTGGTAGTAAAGTTCATGGAAAGAAGGGTAAAGTTAAGTTCCCCTGTAGGTTATGTGAAGGGAATCACCCCATTCACCTTTGTCCCTATCTCGATGAAGCCAAAAGGGTGTTGGAAAATCGTCCTGCTTCACCGCAGCGACTTCCATCTATTTACAGGAAACTCTCTCTAAATCCTTCACTAGTTGATGAATTGACTGACCAAAATCAATCGTCAGTCGAAACCGCTCTCTTTGAAAGTGAATCCTATGAGTCTATACCCAACCAAAATCAACAGGTCAAGGTAACAGTTGACCTGATTTCACCTTCAGTAAATCGTACCTTTCCCGAAGAGAGTGAATATGATACCACTCAAGTTCTTTTTGTTTCTTCAGATTCTAATGAGCTTTGGGGAAGTCCTCCTATTACATCAATACAGGAGGAAAATCCTCCAGTTCTCGTAACTCAAGGGGTTAATTCTCCCGTTTCTACGATACTCCCTCCAAGTAGTCTAGTCACTTCCTTTGATTGGAATCGACTAAAAGGATTTTGTCTTCCTTCTTATGTGCTTTCTAGATCATAGTACAATTTTGTAATATGATTGTATCTGGCACTATTATAGATGAGGGTGCACCAATGAGCATCCTTTCCTCAACTGCTTGGCAAGCGCTCGATTTGCCGCCACTTGTGCCAGTTACCTAGAATCTGTTGGATTTTAACAGAGGAACCAGTCAACCATTAGGGATCCTCCCTTGGTTACTCATTACTTTGGGCAGAAAAATCATTTATCTGAATGTGATGGTAGTCCTAGTCCCTTTAGATTATAATTTACTTCTTGGGCACGACTATGTTTATGACATGGGAGCTATTGTTTCAACACTCTTTTGAGTGATTTGTTTCCCACATGAAGGCAGAATTGTCACCGTTGACCAGCTTTCATTTCCCGATCCAAATATGGCTTCCAGTCAACCATCTTCCCTAAATGGTCCTTTTGTACCAATGGTATCATCCCTGCCACGGGTTAATTATGTGGCAACCCATTCCATACCTACATCAACTGACGATCAATTCAGTGATGTTGTATACCATGTACTGGGGGCATTGGAACCAGACCTCTCCTTCATGACCTCTTATGATTTGTGATCCAAGGGTATGAGGATATTTCTTTTACTATGTCAACCTCGGTAAAAAAATGAAACAAATCCATGAGGATAGTTCTTTTACTGTGTCAACCTCGGTAAAAAATGAAACAGGTCCATGAGGATAGTTCTTTTACTGTGTCAACCTCGTTAAAAAATGAAACAGGCCCATGAGGAAAGTTCCTTATCTTGTGTCAACCTCGTTAAAAAATGAAACAAAGGGTATGAGGATAGTTCCTTTTCTGGTGTTAACCTCGTTAAAAAATGAAACAAAGGGTACGAGAACAGTTCTTGGTCTTGTGTCAAACACATTAAAAAATGAAACAAAGGGTATGAGGATAGTTCCTTTTCTTGTGTCAACCTCATTAAAAAATGAAACACCTCCGATGAGCATAGTTCCTTGTCTTGTGTCAAGCTCGTTAAAAAATGAAACAAGGAACCTGAGCAGAATTCCTTGTCTTTTGTCAAGCTCATTAAAAAATGAAACAAGATCCCCTGGAGCAAGTTCCACGTCGAGTCTTTGATTAGATCTTGTAAAATCCTAGTCGAGTCCTTCACTTGATCTCGTATATGAGCCTTCATTCCATCCACCTAATAGTCACAGGTAGTCTACTTAAGTGACTGTAATGAAGCTTTGGGGGCATACACCTAATGGTAAAGTTAAGTTTCCCTATAGGTTATGTGAAGGGAATCACCCCATTCACCTTTGTCACTATCTGGATGAAGCCAAAAAGGTGTTGGGTAACTGCCCTGCTTCACCGCAGTGACTTCCATCTGGTTATAGGAGACTCTCCCTTTCATCATGCTGAGGACATGTAAACCAAAATCAAGCATAGTTATTCATTTCAAGCTTGTGTAAAAATGAAATTGAATCCAAGCATAGTTTTTCGTTTCAAGCTTGTGTAAACATGAAACTGAATCCAACCATAGTTCCCTATGGTTCAAGCTTCTGTAAAAATCAACCCATTTCCTTTTATTTTAACCCTTGTGATTGCCATTCTATCAGCCTTTTCATTAGATGAGCCTTGGTTTTTTTATCCCATCGCCACCATCCCTTTGGCTGATCATACGCTTTCACTTGGTTGTTTTACCCTTTTTGAGGAATAGTTGCAATGAGTGGTCTTATTAGCCAGTCTCTTCACATAAATCAACATGTTTTGAGAAGTTCCAACATCACCGGAACCAGATGCTATCCTAGACACCACTCCTTCCTCGAAATGGAGTCCTATTTAAGCTCTTTTCGGACTCTCTAAACATGAAAAGATTGTCGAGCGCTTGTCCTTTCCATCTCGTTAATGGATTGGAAACGATATCTCTCTTGTATTATTTTACGCTTTTTCGGACTTGAGAGATTAAATTACGAAAAAGAACTTGTGGAGTTTTCTTTTTGTCCCTTTTCAAACTCTCCAAATATGAAAAGGACCAAGTTATCTTTGTTGTCAAACTCGTTAAAAACATCAAATAGCGACAAACTTGTCCATCGAGACAAGACCGAGTTTCACCTTTGATAGACTCATTAAAGCATCAAATAGCGATGGACTCACCCAAAGGGTGGAATTATAAAACAAGCATATGTTATCCTCCTCAAGCTTGATAAAAGTAAAGAGGTATTGATCAACGATGACTGGTGAAAATTGGAAAAAGGGGAAAATTCTTTATGGAAGCAAGTCGCTTTTGAACATGACACTTTCACCTCATCATCGTGACTATGTGGGTTGGGTCATTCAGCTTGATGTTTACCACACCATTGATCTATCATACCATCCATTACTTTTTTTTGGGTCAATGCTACCAGTTCATCTTAGTGTTGTTGACATGTTCAAGAGAAGTCATTCAGTTCAAACTTCATCCTTTGCAATACCGTAAATCTTCATTTTCATGACCGCCATTCCTGAACCTTTTGTTGTCAGTTGATTTTTCATCTCCAAAATCATTTACCTTGTTTCGTGTCATTGATGTGGGATACATCAAGGCCCTCCTATGACGAGTCGCTTCTTGTCGACATCAGCACATTATCCAAGAAGTTTACTTAGAAACACCTCTTCAATACCTTGAGGCTTGCATACATCAATGGCAGGTTTTTCACTTCTAGTGATAGGTTGAAATCACTAGCCTTCGACTAAAAGACTTTGTATGGTGTTCGACATCAAATCATTTATTCACACCATGTGAAATGTATTGTAGTACCTTGAGGGTCATCATCATTATCAGCGATTCCTCTCGCGTCTGTTAACGACTTACATCATTGGCTGGTAATCAGACGATGTCTTCCCATGTTTGACTTTAGATCATCTATTCACATGATTAGACTCGTACTTGAGTGAAAGATTGAATGAGAATGAAGACCCTGGATCTAGTTTCATCCATCTGGGTTGTGATATTTTCAGGAGTACTAAATCAAATGTAAAATGGCCTTACATCCATGGTCATCCATTCATGGGTCTATATCTTTAGATGACTATATTTGTACATGTAATGAAAGTTTATAAGCTGAGCATGGGTATGCCTTCCCTCAGCGAGTTCATGAGAAAAAATCAAATTATCATGATATATGTGTTGTAATTGATGCAGGTCACCTTCTACTTCGAAACCTCCCCTCCACATAGTAAAGAATTTCACTCGACATACATATTTATGACTTCATGCTTTAGGGGGCAACTGTTACAAATCCATTTGAGCACATCAACCCCAACTTGTAGATGAATACTATTAGGGCCCATCAAACCCTAATTCAGTTGATACATGCCCTAAAGAAGTCAGCCATCAGAATACTTAGCTTCCCAAGAAGTTCTATGACTGATATCATCCAAAAATTGTCTCTAAGAGGATCAACGTAGGTAGATACACTACCAAGGTGCGTTGCAGTGCAGCCCAGTACACTACCAGGGTGCACTGCAATACAACCCAGTACACTACCAAGGTGCGTTGGGGGAATTTGAGCAAAAGTTTCATTGGGGTTTGGAATATTCTTATCCATAAGATGCCTCTAGAAGTTTCCTAA
This sequence comes from Pinus taeda, assembly GCA_000404065.3. Classification (NCBI taxonomy): domain Eukaryota; kingdom Viridiplantae; phylum Streptophyta; class Pinopsida; order Pinales; family Pinaceae; genus Pinus; species Pinus taeda. The sequence goes on from APFE031711641.1 coordinate 7,257, forward strand.
GGCTATCCACTCCATTAGGCTTGAAATTGGATGAGGGAGGGAGTTAAGGAACATCAATCCCTTTATCCCTTCCTCCATGGAATTAAATCCTAACTTTGGGAGGGCATTCATTATCACCATTTATGGCATAACTTCCTTCATTCACTTATAAAAAGACCACTCATCTAAGTGATCGGGGGCCGGAAATCATTGAATTATAGGGAGATGTTGTTAGTATGAGACTTGAGTTGGTTTCAAGTATTGTAATGATGTCAAAATTTCTTGCTTGTTATGAGGAGAGTATGGGATTGAATTAGAGGAGTGACACTGAATCAAGAAAATTGGGTTGTAACTCTTCCTTTTACTAATAAAGTGTTCAAAGCTTTTTCCATATGTTTGTATTGTTCATTGATGATTTCATATGTGTATTATGAACTTGATTCCATCCTATGTTTAATCAATAGATCATTATCATATGCTTTGATCGGTTTTTGTCTTCTGTCTGTGTGCAGGTACTTTTCAAGTGGATTAAGTACAGAAATGAGTGACAGAATTGGTCAAGGGAGATAAGGAGTAAGAGAAAACTATAGGTAGGCTTCTTTGATATCTTATTTAATCTATTGGTTATAGAGAAGGCAGAAATGCTTTGCACTATTGTTCTAGACTTAGCTACTAGTCTAGGGGTTTAAGCGTTTATCCTAGACACTAAAACTTCCCGAAACAGATACTTCCCTCATTAGCACCTCATTCTGATCTACATTTATCAGTTGCGAGATAAATTGTTTGATCTGACCGATCACCTCCTCTCGTAAGAGATCAAGTTCAAAGAGAAAATTTTTGTAATAAGAGATGAACTCATCAACGATTTATTCATGTTGAAGCGACCTTCTTCTTGTTGAGTTGGTTAAAGAGAATTTGCATTAGGGGAATTTTGAGGTCTAAAATGGGTCTCCTAAGGAAATTATAAAATAATAGTGGAAATAATAAAATAAGATTAGATTACATCATCAAATTTTAGAGGGAAAAAATAAAAAACTATTTTTTCAACTTGTATTTTCAACTTATCTCCATATGGGTTTACTCAAATTTCAAGAAGCTACACTGATTAGATGAATAATTTGATTCCTAATCCAAGGAGTAGCCATGTTTCATACTTTTGATGGACTTTGTTGCACGAAAAATGAGAAATACATAAAAAAACGTGATTGCAATCCCGTTTTTTCATGTATTTCTCATTTTTCGTGTAGAAGGGTCCATCAAAAGTATGCAACATGGGTACTCCTTGGATGATGAATTAAATTTTGCATCCAAAGAGTACTCCCACTCGAAATTTGAGTAAAACCTTAGGGAGATAAGTTGAAAATGTAGTTTTATTATTTTATTATTTTTTAATCTGTTTACTTTTTTACTCCAAAAATGGTGAATCATCCCCCATGGTTGACATCATCATCTTGAATCTTATTGATTCTTATAAAGTTTATTTTGGTTGTACGTTTGTTTAGGAGGCCCATTCTAGACCTCAAAATTCCCTTAATGGTTACTTTTCCTGTGTTGTGGCATCAATCTGTGGAAGCATTTAGTGTTATGTGCCCCCTCTCACAACCACTAAATTCTTGGTTTTTTCTTCCATAGTATTTCCTTCTTCTTATGGCGTAGCTCAAGCTCCTAAAGGACATGTCCCTCTTCCTCAACTAGTTATTCAAATCTCCCTTCCCATATGATATGTTGCATCATTCCCTCGAGGATCTTCTTCTCTTTATGAATGTTACCAAAGTATCTTTGGTTCCATTCCTTGATCTTTTTCTTTGACTCCTTTAGCTTCCATTGGAATTCATCCATGCAACATTTTTTGTGGACATGGATCTCATCCCACAATTTTCCCAGTTTCTAGATGAATTCAAGTCTTTAGAACTAAAAGTCTTCAAAATGAAAGGGGTGATTCCTTGGAGCCATTTTTAGGTTTATTTCCAATCTAATAGGCCAATGGTCGAAACTTAGGTAGGGGAGGATGGTCCCTTCACAGAACATATCCACCTAGAGTAGTCATTATGATAAGAATAATCTGTCCAGCCTTCAAGCTATTTGATGCTTACCCAACCATCAATTGTTCCATGTGGAGATGCCATTGATAGTGTCTACATCCTCAATATGCAACTCCTGGATAACTTCTTCGAAAAGTTGAGAAGAAGGATCTAGGAGACAGAGGCCTCCTTTCTTCTCATCTATATGTCAAATCATATTGAAGTCTCAGGATAAAATGTCGTTCTCCTCCATTTGAATGGGCCAGAGTTGAATGAGATCTCAAAGGAAGCTCTTCTTATCTCCCGAAGTTGTAGGGCTATAAATAGCCATGAGACATATGTTCTCCATTAAGACGATGCATCTAAAAATACCAGATAGGATTTGGGGGAAAGCCACTCAATCCAGGAAGGTGATGGATTGAGAATCCCAAAGGATTACCAAACCCACAACACTGCCTTGTGCATCCAAGGCCATGCACTTTGCTTGGGGCTAACAACACCTTAGAAGATCATGCAGTTTCTCCTAGGAGACTTTGGTTTCTTGTAGTACCATGATATCTGGTTTTCTTTGCTTTGTTCTTTCGTTAAGGTACCTCACCATCCCCTTAGAGTTGAGGCCCCTAATATTCCATGAGACAATCTTCATTGAGGGACCTGAGTGGATCTTGCAAAGTATTCCTTAAGCACATTGGTTTGGCCTAAATTGACCAAAATGGCCCCTACTTCACAAATCACCTCATGCATTGTTTCCCTCCCTTTCCTCCTTTCCCCTCCTAAAGAGGCATTGGGGCATGCCGAATGAAAGGGGTCTCCTATGATGATGAGGGAAGAGTTGGTGTTACTTTCTGAGGCCTGCTAATGCGTTTCCTATTATGTGTAGATTCTCTGGAATTGGTGAAGCTACTTAGGCACGATATCATCTGCACCTATCTTAGCCCAACTATTTAGGAAAGAAAACATTATGGTCTCCTCAGAATTTAAATTAGTGTAGGTTTTAACCCCATACAGAAATTACCTGCATACGAATTCTAAAACATAGAAAATAAATTATGCGAGAGCATAACACATAAATCACATGTACACAGAGATTTTCCCCTAGATCATAAAACTAGGACTACCAGCTTGATTTTTCATTATGTTTCCTTCAATGTGACAATACATATTTATACATGCCCAAGAATCCAATACCATGGACCAAAAACCATCGTGTCCAAAACCATGGACCGAAAACCATCGTGTCCAAAACCATGTGCAAAAACCATGCACACAACCATAGGTAGGTCCACCCAACCTAATATAGGGTCCAAAAAAAATTTCCATGGGGCGCTGCGGCGGACCTCGTAGAGGGGGTTTACCCCCCCCCCCCTCTAACCCCCTGTGACCCCCCACTGCACAATCAACACACAAAGGGGGGGCTCCCCCCCTCTAACCCCAGTTAACTACGTATGCTAGTCGTGGAAAGAATATAACATAACCCAACAAGTAGCCGTGTCCACTTGTTCCAAATCAGGATGGACTTACATTGAGCTACTAATTAACCTTGACCTCATTTGTTTCTCTCAGGGTTTCCATTTCATCACTTGCTTTTCCTTGAGGTTTTCACGTGGTCTTTCTAGCTCCATTGGTTGATGGGTCTAGGGAGTTGGGTCTAGCCCTGAAGAGCTATCCTGATCTGAGAGATTTGGAAGAACTGAGAATTGGTTTGAACTAGGATTTAGTTGAGAGGCATTCCCTAGTTTTTATTGGGTTTTCTTGCTTTTCCCCTCACCCCCACGATTATTTTTACTAGATACTTCCTGGAACCCATTGTCCACCATAACCAGAGGGGGAGTAGGGCCTTCTTTGGGTCGCTAAGGGAAATCTTTGAATAAGTGTTCGTATTCATGGAAAATCCTACAATAGAATGGGACATGATCATAGTCAAAATATTGGTTCCACAATTCATCTTGATACTCAATCTCCACCGACTCTGGCAAGGGCTTTGAGATGTTCACGTAAACACAAATGCATGCATAGGAGGATTTTATTTGTTTCTTTGTAATTTCTGGGATCTGTACGAACTCCCTAATGGAGATTTCAATAGATTCTAGTACATCTAGCTCCCAAAATTCCCGAGGAAGAGAGTAAATATGGACCCATATGGGGGCAGCCAAGAACTCCTCCTTATCAGGGTTATAGCAAGGTTCCCAATATTACATGAATAGTCCAGCATTGTTCAGAAAGTATGGGCCACCTTCGAACTCCATTTTTTGATATTCCAAATCATGGAATATGAAAGTAAAAGACCCTTTAGCCCACAATCAGAGTTTGATGGTTGCCTTCAACAACCATTTTTATTGGATCCATATGAGAATATACTATTCTTTAGGCCAAATGCCCATGAATTTGCAAATGATTGCATGGTCCCACATCAAATGGCACGATTTTTCTAGGCAATTTTTGGGTATGACCACAATTGGTTCTTAGCCACCTTTGGTAGGAACCATCCTCGCAACCTCGACTACCACTGCATGCCCAAAGTGGGGGTGTCATGTTGTGTAACTTGACCCAGTTGTCGAGATCCATCGTCCTTGGTAGAGGTTGATCTAGGTGGATTTTGGTGGCTACTCACCTATTCCACTTGGACCCCCACCGTTGTTTCTTTTAGTTTCCTTAATTGTACCACAATTTAATATTTTTAGCAATTTTTCAAGTCTTGAACTTTCAGAGTCATTTTGAGGCCCTAAACGACATTTTTTTGGAAAATGAAAAAGCATAGGGAAATGATTAATGTTATCAATTGAAATTTGTATTCCTTGGATAGATATTTCTAAGGAGGTGATGTATGCATCAAATGGGTATAGTATGCCAAAGTTACGCCCGCAGGAAGTTCATGTACCAGTTTACCCCAACAGGGCCCACAAAGTTTTGGCACTTCATCTCCTAGGGTTAGGTTTTGGATGTTTAGGGTTTTCCATTGTCTCTCAATAATAAATAGGCCTTCCAGCCTCATTGTAACATTGTTCAAAAGCATGTAGCTTCCACATCTCTTCTCAGAGATAAGCTACCATTTTCTAAGCCAGTTTATTTCCATTCTACATGTAAACAGTTTCCAATATTTTGTTATCAATGAATTGAAGTTTAATTTTTTGTTGTAGCTTTATGTTTCTATTTAGATATGTATTTCATTTTGTTCATGCTTAAATATGGATCAATGGTATTAGAGTAGTCTTCTCTTTCTCTATTTTTCAATGCATGTCCCCAACGAGGTCGGGGTATAAGGAGTTAGGTCTTGAACTAGTTGAACTTTTACAATATCAGCCTCGCCAACCCCAATGACCTCCCATGGAAAAAGAAAATAAAGATGAGGGATCAGGAGATCCTTTCAAAATATTGCTAGAATAATCTCTTGAGCGACAAAGGAATGCGATGATGGATAACTTTGTCGAGATCCTTCTGCAAATGCCCACAGGCGATGCATCTTCATCCAGAAGCCGCCTTGAAGGCATTACTCCCTTTAAGGTACAAGTCAACTTTGAAATTCCCATATTTGAAGGCCAGATAGTTGCAGATGTCGTAGATAAATGGTTAAATTTGTTGGAAGGATATTTTTTAGTTAATTATTTTTCCAAAGGGAAAATATTACTTTCACACTCCTCAAAACTGCCCCCCATGTCAAGGACTATGGGAAACCTACTATGAGCAGAGGGACAAGAGGGAACCCTCATTATTTTTAGCCGCACCCACTTGGAATTCTTTTTGAGATGTCATCAAGTAATAATATTACCATGTTAGGAGCTATGAAGATAAGTAGATAAAGTGGACCACTCTATGGCAGGGAAGGGCCCAAGATACATCAGAGTTCACAAATATTTTTCATACCCTTCGCACGAAGTTTGGTATCAAGGATTCTGAGTGAAACCTAATTCTCAAGTATCGCGACTATCTATACAAATAAAACCAAGATGAGATGGAGTTCCTGGACATTTCCTTGCTTTCCACTGCCTATCGATATGATATCAATATCAAGCATAGATTTAACATAAGAAGCAAGACTTTGGATCTGTGAATCCAAAATAAGGGAAAGGTGCCCCAAAACCATAGAACAAAGGACAAAGCCAAGGCTTAGTGACCCATGACAATCCCCTGAAGCCACAAGAATATAAAAACACCACAAACACAAAAGACACAGGAAAGTGGTGTGAATTCTATAAGATCCCCACTCATAACATAATTAAGTGTTGAGCCAGTTAGTCACTAGTGGCCAAGTTGGAGGCTTCAGAGTCAGATACATGTTCTGACCTTGAGGTAGAACCTGATAAGGAGAATGATAAAGGGAAGAATATTATTGATATGGAGCCCAGCGCCACCATTACCACCAGCAAGATCTAGAATATTGAGCCTGAAGATACAGAGAAGGGGGAGTGTCTCTTCCACTCACAGATGTGGGTGAAGGGTTCTCGGCTGTAGTTCATTGTCGACAATAGGAACCAAAATAAACTCATTTCGAAAAAGTTTTTGAAGTGATTACCTGCGGACCACACCATACCTGCAGTTGTTAGCATCGGGTGGTTTCACCAAGGACGAGATCTTCGCATCAACCAGTAGTGTTTCCTTCCCTAAAACATTAAGCCCTTCACGGAAGACGTCTAATGTGATTTTTCTCCTCGTGAAGTTTGTGATGTATTATTAGGCCAACCATAGTTTTAGAAGTGCCATGTTGTGTATGAGTCTAGGTCTCGCACTATTATTATAACTTTGGGAAATAAGTTATACATGATACTAGAAGTAACCCAACACATTGTCATCTCTTTAATCTCTACTAAGAAATGTTGTAAGATCATCTCCCATACCAGGAATTTTTCTTTCTTTCTGATTTGCTCTCAAAATAAGGGTTCCTCCATGCAGCAAACGTAGGTGTATAGGGTCATGGAAGAATATAGGAACATCTTCTCCTCACCCATAGGGGTACCCCTGCACTATTAGGTCAAGAATTTGATCGATTTGACTCCTAGAGCACCTCTACCCAATGGGTTGATATACTGCCACTTGATTCTGGAAAATGAAGAGATCAAATGGTAGATTTAGGAGTTGTTGCAAAAATGGCACACCCGACTAATTTCCTCACCTTGCGGGAGCTCAATTTTACATGTACAAAAGAAGGATGGGACCTGGAGGCTCTACAATGATTATCAGACACTAAACAAAATCAATGTTAGGAATAGGTATCCAATCCCACAAATTCATGACCTTCTGGACAAACTCAAGGGGGCCAAGTATTTCAGCAATGTCAATATGAATTTTGGCTATCACCAGGCTCCAATAGATCCCACAGATGTATGGAAGATTACCCTCAAATCCAAGGAAGGCATTTTTGAATGGTTGATCATGCCCTTGGGATTGACAAATGACCCTGCTACTTTTATGAGGCTTATGAATGACATCTTGCAACCCTTCACCAACTCATTCATGGTTGTTTATCTGGACAACATCCTCATCTTCAGCAAGAGTTGGGAGGAGCACTTGCAACACATTCAGTCGGTCCTTCAAACCCTACGACAGCACAAACTGTATGTCAAATTGGCGAAATGCACCTTTGGCATGAGCTAGGTCCAGTATTTGGGTTACATCATAGATGAGAAAGGTGTACATGTGGATCCAGCTGAGATCCAAGTAATTCAGGATTGGTCATCCTTGACCACTCTAACAGAACTTTGAAGCTTTTTGGGCCTTTCAATGTTTTATCAGAGGTTCGTATTGGGACTCTTCCATATCGCTTGACCTTTGAGTCAGATTACCAAGGGTGGAGAAAAAGAAAATTTTTCCTAGTCTGAGTCCTAATATAAGGCATTCTTTGAACTAAAGCAACACCTCTGCTCTGCATCTATGCTCACATTTCCAGACCTACAACATCCATTTGAAATTGAGACAGATGCCTCTGAATATGCTATTGGTAAAATCCTCACTTAGCACAAGCATCCAATAGCCTATCATAGTGAGATACTTTCTAATACAATATGGAAGTACCCCACCTATGATAAAGAGATGTATTCTATTATGCAAGCTTGTCGACAATGGAAACAGTCATCCACGTCGATCACTGACCTCTTTATTTTATACAAACACAAGGTAAGTTGCAAAACAATCACCACTAGAAGTGGTCTACATATTTGCAACAATTTCACTTGAACATTAAATATAACAAGGGAACCACCAATAATTTTGTTAATTTCCTTAGTCGGCCCCCAGCTACAGGATTGACTACTGTTCTCAACTCTTGTGGCCACGAGACCTCTGGATGGCCGCAACTATACAAAAATGATCCAGAGTTTGCCACCACATACTAGATAGTAGTGGATGGAAAACAAGTTCCCTATTTCCACCTCCAAGACTCTTTATTATGCCACCTAGGCCACCTTTGTGTTTTGTCAAGCAAGTGTGCTAAGATGATATGGGAGGCACACTACAATTGGGTAGGAGGACACTTTGGTGTGGAAAAAATTGTGTCCATACTCCATAAGCGCTTCTATTGGCTAAAACTTTGATAGGATGTTGGAAAATACATCAAATCTTACACTACATGTGCCATCTCTAAGGCAACCATCAAGAAGCAAGGCCTGCACACTCATTTGCCTACTCCTAGCCATCCCTAGGAATCCATCTCCATGGACTATCTGTCTGGCCTCCCTTCGACCAAGCATGGTAATGACTCTGTCTTTATGGTCATGGACATGTTTTCTAAGATGGTTATATTAATGCCCTGTAAGAAGTGTATCACAATAAATGACACTATCAAACTCTTATTTAAACGAGTGTGGGTACATTTTGGGATCCCTCAAGCCATTATATCATATCAGGATAGTAGGTTCCTGAGCACATTCTAGTCAAGCCTATGGTCACTATTGCACACTAAGCTGACCAAGTTGACTACATTCCATCCCTAGACTGATGGAGAGACAAAGGTCATCAACATGAAGATCACACACATACTCTGCATGTACAACTCCAAGCTTCCACAAAACTGGCATGAGAACCTACCCTATGTGTAGCACAACTATAGCATATCTCTCCATAGCTTTACTGGTCATATTATGTTTGATATGGGTCTAAGATTTAAACCATTATGTCTAATTGATGTTGTCATGCGTCATGCAACTATACAAGTCGAATCCACACATGTAAAATATGAGGATGATAAAACAACTAGGTTTATTGAACACATCCATCACATCTTCCAACAGGGTCACAACATCTTGGAGAATTCAAATTCCAAGTATAAGTAGTGACATGATCAACATCGGGTGCCACTAAAGTTTCAAGTGAGCAACAAAGTTTGGTTGCATTTGCAAAAATAACACCTTACTGGAGCCCATTGGAAAGCTCATGCCACTACAATATGGGCCTTACAGCATCACCAAGGATATGAGAGATAATTTTTTTGAGATCGACATTCCCCCTTTCCTTGGCTTGCACCCAATGTTTAATGTGGACCATCTTTGGCCATCCTTTACACCATTACAAGACACATCATACATTATAGAGAAACTCACACTAACATAGCAAAACCCATACTACATGGAACAGACCACAACTAATTGGATTGTGGACACATAAATAAAAAACAATCACCAACAAAAAATCCAACTATATTGGGTTGTCAAAGTTAACCAACTCCTGCACCAAGGTAAGTGGCTCACTAGGGACCAAGTTCAGCAGAAGTTTCCCCATCTCATGGGGTCACTCAATGCAATGGGGACCATTGCTTCCTAAGGGGAGATAATTGATCTAGGTGGATATTGGTGGCCACCCACCTATTCCACTTAGACCCCCACCATTGTTTCTTTCAATTTCCTTAATTGCAACACAATTTACTATTTTTAGCAGTTTTTCTGGCCTTGAACTTCCAAAATCATTTTGACGACCTAAACGATATTTTTTGGAAAATGGTAACACATGAGTGTTTGGTTAATGATTGCAATTGAAAGTTGTAGTCCTTGGATAGATTTTTCTAACGAGGTATCGTACGTGTAAAACGGAAATCATATGCCAAAGTTATGATCTTAGGAATTTGATGTACCAATTTACCCCAACGAGGCCCACAAACTTTTGGCGCTTCATCTCCTAGAGTTAGGTTTTTGGATGTTTACAGTTTTCCACTGTTTCTCAATAATAAATAGGCCTTCGAGCCTCATTGTAACACAACTCAGAAGGCATGTAACCAACACATCTATTTTCAGAGGTAAGTTACCATCATCTGAGCTAGTTTATTTCAAATCTGCATGTAAACTTTTTTTTTTGTATTTTATTATTAATGAACTGAAATTTTAGTTTTCGTTGTAGCTCTGTGTTTCTATTTAAACTTTTATTTCATTTCATTCCTGCATAAATCTAGATCTGAGGGGTGGTGAGATCCCTGAAGAACGTTCTTAAAGGAGGGGGTTCACCCCCTACCCCCCCAAGGGACCCAACATGCGACCAATAACCAAAGAGGTGAGATCTGCCTAACGATGGTTGTATCAACGAAAAGATGGCATAATTGTAGGTTTCAGAGCTATGCAGAAACCCTAGACCTTTAAACCCTTGCCACAAAGCTCCCTATCCACTTTGCTTCCTAGGGTTTAATATTATTCATATGTTTTAAATACATATCAATATTACGTAACTCTATATATTGAATATTTAATTTATGACCCCCTATGAATTGTTTAATTTCAATTACTTTTTCTCTTTAATATTGAAATTTTTTATTACGGTCAATATTAAAATACATTTTTTTCCTGAAGTTGATATAAACATATATTAGTTAACATGATTATTTGTATAATTATTTATTATAATGATTTTTAAATAAACTAATATTACCTCTTAAAATAATGAACATTATTTTCTTTAGCTTTGAAAATTGAAAATATAATTTTTTTTTTTTTTTTAACTGACTTTATTTTAAATTAATATTAAATTATTTATTTATATTGAGTATTGAAATTTTTATTGTAAAAAATGAGAATAAATATTTATTATATTTTTATCATATGCTATTCCTATACAATAAATTAAATGATACATAAAATTAATATTATTAATTTAATTATATTATTATATATATAATTGTTTTTTTATAATATTTTTTTAATTAAAAATACACATAAATATGAAGTTGAGCCCATAAAAAAAAGCTTATATCATACACTAATACGCCTCATAAGTAAAGATAATAAATGTTGGGGCCCAATACGCCTCATCAATCATTCCTCTCATTTTTTTACTCAGAGGGCCCACCACTGAATTCCACTTTAGAATCATTAACTCTCAATTGAGCACCAGCAGTTCCAGGTGTAGCTGATCCTGTTGATTAAAAAAAGATTCCGCTGTAAAATTGGAAGCGGAGGGAGAGGAACCGACGCCGGAGGGAACATGATAGTTCTTTGACCTTACTTTATTATATAGTTAAATTTAAATATCATATAATTTTGGTAATGTGATGAGAAACCTAAAATATTAAACGTACAGTTGACCGATCATCTTTAAAAAATAATTTAAATTGAAATGAAGAACCTCACAGGCTTTTATGTAACTCGTGGGAGGAAAGGAGTAAACTTGGAAAGAAAGAGACGAATAAGAAGAAATGAAGGAAGGGGAAAATTAAGGAATATAAAATTTGGGACTTTTATCTTACTACGAATAGGGCCCAGTGCTTTGTGTCATTGATGCAGGAGCATTAGATCACGTTTGTTGTGGAAAATCTAGGGATCTTGATAATTTGGTGGATTGGTTACATGTTGGGTGGTAAAAGTTAATTTTGTCTTATTTAATAAGATTTTAAATAATGTAAATATAAATTTGAATAAGTTGTAGAGTCTAAGAAAAGAATGACTCGTTGTGTCTTTTCGATTTCTTTCAATTAGAAAGAAGAAAATTCAATGCATAAAAAGAGCATCGATTGAGAGGAAGGGAGCTTCTTCTCTGGCCTCAAACTTGAACCTATGAAATAAATAAAAGAATTGTGTAGCATATTCATTCCATAACCCTATTTTACTTCTTTATGTTGTTATTTGTGTTTAAATTGTATATACATGTGATTTCAGTCTAGAACTAATGTGAAACTAGGCCTATAGTATTATGAGCTGGTGGATGTTTTATTTATGAGTTGTGGTAAGCTATGCGCACTTGTTATTGTGACCCAAAGCATCAGTTTGTAGCATCTTGATTTTGCAGACAGTGATGTGGTTATGTTGTTCTGAGTGTGCTCAATAATTCGCTGAGGGGATGTTGGATGTGGACTAGGTAGCAGGACATTGTTTTCTATAGAAGAAAACGTGAAGATTCTGAATAATTCGAGCATTGGGAAAACCCTTTTTAGATATGGTCATTGTTATAGCTTTATTGGAATCCTGCCCATAACCATTGGTAAAGGAGACGAGGGAGGCCCCTTCCTAAGCGTGGAGACCATGTTCAAAGGTGGAGAGCCAAGTCTATAGAGAGTACGAGCCATTTTGCCTTCCCAGAGACAAAAACAGGGTTTCTAAGGGCGCTATGAAAATATCTCCCACGTGCTATGAAAATATTTTGTAGCACCTCTAGTAATGTAATTCTCCATGGTGTGGAACCCAAGTTTCCCTTATGGCTACCTCATTTCCATCAAATTTCGTATTAGAGTAGGTTTGAAGTAGAGCTACATTTGTGACAAAGTTACATTTGGTGTTGGTGGGGTTGCCTATTGAAACAAGAGATGGCAATATGACTAAGAAGTGCATGAGGTCGTGGAGGAAGGCCCATAGCTAATGCAGAACTACAAGCAGAGATACAGGGTTGCAAGCTCGTTTAGAAGCCATGGGGAACAACAAGTAGCGAGACCCTAAAATTGGAGATGACAGTGGGTCGGAGGAAGAAGCTACAGCAAAAAGACCAACACCTGTGGATGAAGCTCCGAAGGTTAAACTATTGAAGTCATTTCTAAGTTAAAGTTCCAAACCAAAACCTCATTTGTCTACCTATGATGATAGTATGGTAGCCGAGACTTTGATGGAATGGATTAGCCAATTAGATAAATATTTTGAATACGAAGAGATTGAAGAAGATAAGTGGGTAAAATTTGTTGTAACTAGGTTGAAAGGCCATGTTGCATTGTGTTTGGATAATGTGCATGATGAAAGAAGGAAAAAGGGGAAACCATTAATTAAAAGTTGGGACAAGATGATAGCCAAAATGAAGGGAAAGTTTACCAAAAGGCTATCATCTATCGCTCTATAGATAAGTGCATAACCTCAAGCAAAGGCTACTAACAGTTAGAGAATACACTGAAGATTCAAGAAAAAGATAGAAAAGATAGATCAACGCCTTAGAATTCAACCTCTTCGAGGGGGCAACCTCCTTTACTTCCGCAGAAAATTTGATGAAAAGTTCTTGAAAATTAAAAGCTATTGTACCTAGGGATTGTATCCATTGGACTCCTAGTACAACATCAGCACCTCCCATTGGAATGGAAAGCATTGGGCTAGTCAATACATATTCTCCCATGTATAGCTTGATATTATGGCACTTTCCAGAGCAATTTATTGTTCCTCCATTTGCAATCATCACTTGACACTCTGGTGCTGGATATAGGAAGCAATTCAATTCTTTTTATACCCTACAATGAATAAAATTGTGGGTGCTTCCTGAATCAATCAACACTATTACCTTTTTCTTCTTGATTTGTCCTTCTATCTTGATAGTTTGAGGAGTGGTAATTCCTGCCAGTG
>APFE031711641.1:32780-64020 GCA_000404065.3 Pinus taeda
CACTGTCTCCCCATCTATGCATCACTCCACCGTGTTCCCAGCCTATACATCTATCACACTCTAGCCGTTGAAATTTCAGATTTTATTTTCACCAACGGTGTCCCTCTATCGCTCCTCCTATGCTCAACTCCATTCATCCATCAACCATTAAAAAGAACCTCTAATTCCACCATTCCCAATCGTATCTTCCCACCAAGGATTTTGATCCTAATTGGTGAAAGGAAGCGCCATACAAGAGGGACCAACTGCAAAAAAGGGAACTTTAAGCAGTTAGAGGGAGAAAACAACAAGTGGATTGGAAGGTAAATGTGGAAGGAATACAATGGCAGAGGCATGGAAAAATCATAAACCCACCATGAACCTAGATAATGGGGCCTGGGTCCACCTTAAGAGATAAGAGGAATCAACAATGGAGATATTTTGTTGTGGCAATGATGGCATACTCGCGTCATTTCTGCAATTTTGTTAATATTTCATTTTCAAGAATAGAATCAAGTTTGTTATGTAATGATTAGGATAACTAGGTTGGGAGCACGCTCATACAGATATGTAGTTCATCAAGATGTAACACTTCTAAATGGTTTTGTAATTGTTCCTGTTTTGGCTCTCCCTATAAAAGGGAAGAAATATTCATTAGTAGAGGTTCAATTTTCTTGGTTGCAGAGGTTGTAATTGTTCTAAAATTTTTGTAACGTTGGTCCAGTGTGATGTATTTCATTCTTGAATATTAATGAAGAAGTTTCTAGTGATTCCAAGCATTGGGGTATCTAGTATGTGTTCTTTCTCTACGTGTTTTTCTTCTTCAAAAATTATGTAATTGTAGCTATTGGATTCAATCTTAGGTCGTAGATTTACTTATGTTATGTCATAGTAGATGGTACCTATAAGATTACAGATTTATCTATGTTATGTGATAGTAGATGGTACCTATGAGATTGCAAATTTATCTATGTTATGTGATAGCAGGTGGTACCTATGGGATTGCAGATTTACCTATGTTATGATATAGCGGAAAGTACCTGTGAAATATTGAGTTGAAAGCCTAAACATGCACTCCATAAGTTCTGCACCTCATTTCCTTTATCTCTTCATGATTCTACTGCGGATTTAGTGCATAGGATTTTGTGGTTTTCCAACCCTCTACACTGGGTTTCTTCCTTATATTTATTCTTTCCACCTTTACTGCAGCAACTAATCAAGCAACATTATTTGTGTGTAGGCCACTAGACCTGAACATTTACTCTTGGGAATGATATAATGTTTATATGTATATTGAATCTTCTTCTGAGTAAGGTAATTGAACCAGAATTAATTCATTTTACATTTACCTCTTGAACAAAATTGATCTATATTTAAGAGACACTAAGATGTCCTAGGCACTGACCCTTCTCCTTAACTTGAGGGTTGTCTCTAGGAGCGACAACATCTTCTCGTACCGTTTTCAGGGAATGAATTAGAATATATTTCAGTGGGTAGAAATTTGTGCATTCCTTTATCTAGTGAGAAAAGGAAGTGTGGTTTGATATCTCTCACCAAAAGGGGTTTCAAAATCCCTCTTCCTGCATTCTTGGCCAACAAATCCCCCCTATAGGTTTTTCTTATGTTGTTGGTTATCCTCATCATGCACCTCCATTTCAAGAATGGTATACCTATTTGCCTAGTTTCAATGGGAGCACAGATGAAAGCCTAACCCAGTACCTTAAGGTTTTCATGAATCCTTCGAGTAGCATTGTATTGTTCATGAAGATGTGAAAATGAATTTGTTCATGTATTATTTGGAAAATGACACTAGGGCTTGGTACAAAACCATACCTCATGGCAACATATATTCTTTGAAGAGCTTTTACATAACATTTAGTTATTTTTGCAAACATTTGTATCCACCATATTCTTTGTTTGAAGATTGTTGTGAACATTTTAATATTGAAAATATTTCTATGAATGATGATGTTGTTGGAGATATTTTGGGAGACGAGATCCAAGAAAGCATAAACGTGCATCAAGAAGCGCTGTCAGGTAATCAATAAAAGGAAGGAGGCATTGTTAAGCTTTACGCAAACCCTCAAAGATATTATTTTGTTGAATTTGAGGTGTATCCTTTATATGATTTTTATGTCTTAGATGGGGAGTTTGGTGTTGCAGAACAACAACATTCTCGACCATGGAAAGTTATACAAAAAGAGTAACTTGACAATGGGGTTAAAAGAGAGACTAACGCAGGAGCATCTAATCTAGGGTATCATGTTTACTAAAGGAGTTAGTTCCTTAAGTTAGGATTTAATTATTTATTGTATTTTCCTATAGCTTTAAGAGAGAATGAAAATTATTGTAAATAGGATAATCTTTGAGAGTAATTTGTAAGAATTGAGAGATTTGAGGGTTAGTTAGATCCTATATAGAGATAAGGGATTAGGTGAGAGATTTTTTGGATCATGAGAGATATTTTGGGAGTTTGTTTAGGATATAGAACCTACTTTGGGTTCATATCCACTTGTATAAATCTAGGAGAGCCCACGAGGAAAATGTGTGAATGAGAGTGAGGAATGAGATGCCAATGATTAGGCCAATAGTTTTCTTGTAAATATTTTATCTATTAATGATTTATTACTCAATTGTGAAATATATTTCTGTGTATTTTATGTGTGTGTTTTATTATGGCAGGCCCCTAGCCTGCTACATCAAAGACTCCAGTTTATGACATACATCCTTCAGATGGAGAACAAGGTATGAGCATATGCCAAAGACAACCACAAGAAGGAAATGATTCCAAACAAATAAATACAACGTCTTCTTCTGTGTATATATCAGTAGTTCCAATTAGTTTTATTTTCCCAAGTTTATACCTATCTTTGTTTTTGAAGTTCAAGAAGTTGGTAATAAAGTTGATGAATATTCTTCGATTCATGATTATTATGATTCAAAGGAGGATGATATTGTTGGATATGTTAGTGTCAGTATCTGCATACTTCCGTTAGGGATCAAATCTGCTCGTTGCATTATTATTTTAGGGGTCCCATACTGAAGATTTTACATCATTCCATTAGGTCATGTCAAAATGATCCTCTAATGGTTGTATTTTCTTCAAAAAGTCCAATTTCTCCCTCATAGAGTATACTTGTTGACCCTTTTTCAGGTTATCTTCAGTTATGGTTTCATGGTCAATTTGCAATCATGCTTTCATTAGGTCTTAGGGTTTCATTTCCAGTTTTCATTAGGTCTTAGGGTTTCATTTCCAAGGTCAAGTGCCTGATTTTAACATGTAAATAAAGGTCAGCAAGGGTATGAGGATGATGAATAATTCAAGCATGATGGCCTGTAGGTCATAGCCACTAAATAATTATCTTTTAACCTAATGTATTTTTCACCTCAAAAACATGTTTTTGAGGTGAAACAAAGTATTTTGAGTTTATTTGTATTTCATATGTAATTTAAGTCAATATATGTAATAACTCATCGTAGCTACGAAAATTAGCTCAAGTTGAGAATTTATCCACCTGCAAAGACACAAATAAGAAAAAGGCATTAAAACAAAGTTTTGAAGAAGGACAAGAAACATTAGAAAGTGGGTTTTTTAAATGAAAAATCAAAATCTACTCCTATTTAAGCTCCCACATTTCATTTCTAAGTTCATTATTCTCATTGGCAAGCAAGGAGTCAAAAAAGTGAGAAGAAGAGGCAAGCTTGAGTGAGTTTTTGGCAAAAGAAGTTTGGCGTTGCGCTTTTGAAGGGTGGTGCTGCGCTTCTGGAGAAGTGGAGCAGTGGCGCTAAATGTTGGCAGAGCAGCACTGTGCTTCTGAGGAAAACAAGTTGGTGTTGCACATCCAGAGCTTGGCTCTGCACGTTGAGGCCGGCATTGCATGTCTGGGAAATTTCCCCAGTGTAATTTTACACTGGCATTGCGAATTGAGGGTGGCGCTGCATGTCTGGGCACCAGCGCTATGCGTTGAGCATGAAGGCTAGAAAAGCCTCAAAACTTCCAACAAACTCCAAATTTTATCTCTCTCATCTGCCTACAAGTAAGTTGACATCCATCACATTGGTTTTTGTTTGCATATCCACATCATAAGCATCATTTTCCTTAAGAAACATGAAACCCTAAAATCTCCCTTGTATGCTTAAAAGCCATAAACTATCATTGTTCCTCCTATCACTCACTACAACTCAAAGACCTATCCCTATTTCCCTATCCCCTATCCCTTTGTCCCTTTATCCCTATTTCATATTTCCCATCCCTTTATATCCCTCTTCCCCAAGGGAAATTTCTCAAAACAAACACTCCCTCTCATTTCCTACTCCTTCATTCATTTCTTAGACACAAGTTCATCTCCCTTCCCCTCATTCCTAAAAACATTTTCACTCATTCCGTTCATACAACCTCAACTTTGTAAACATGGACCAAGAGGACCGAGACTATGAGGAGGAGGCAAACACAGACAGTGACACCTCAATAGATAGAGCTAGGCAACAAAGAAAACCACACAAGGGAGGCAGGATTATCAGAGAAGAACCATCAAACCTTAGGGAATTGGAGGCCTTTCAGTTGGCTGCCACATATTTCAGATATCTTGGCTACTATGAGTTCTATGAGCAGGTGGAGAGAGTTCAATACCACCTAGAGCTCACTAGAATTTTTGTGGCCCATCTTCAGTGCAACAAGGTAACTCTTGCTTGGGTAACCTTCACAGTTTCACCATCCAACATTTCAGATGCCATCAGGATTCTGAATGTAGGGGAGAAGAGGTACAAGGCCCAGGACCTACATGAACACTACTATGAGCCTTACATCAAACCCCAGTACAGAAATGATATGAAGAGGCTTTTTCCTTTAAGATTTCTTGAGGATAAGTATGTCCCCATGATGAAAATCATCATGAAGTACTTCACTTGTGAGGTCAGATTCTCCAGGTTGTACAGCTATCACATTAGGCTCCTCATGGATTTGACCATGGTGAGGATGTTAAACCTCCCATGCTTCTTGTTCATAAATATTGAGAAGATGGCCCATTTTGTCCAGAAGAAGCCATACCATTAGCAAATGAGCATCCTCTATCACTACTCCCTGATCAAGATCATTATTCTTCATCATCTCAGTCTCCTAAACATCTCTTGGGAGACTTTTATTTCTCATGATATCTTCAGGGGTCCTCAAATTCCTCCACCAGTGTCTCAAGAAGCAGGAGGACCTTCTAGCAGTATTTAGGTGAATGAGGAGGCCAAGGAGACTAGAATTGTTGAGGTTCCTGTTTACATGACATATCATAGGGGCACAAGGAGATTATTTGTAGTAGATAGGCAAGTGTTTTCTCCACAGGAGGTGGAAGGGGCCTTTCCTTCTTCATCAGCTCATAGGCAAATGCTAGCTCCACAAGATGTGGAAGGGGCTTTGCCTTCTTCTTCTTCTTCAACACAGCAGGTACAAATGCAACAACTGCACAAAGGGAAGGAAAAGATGCCAGAGCAGAGTCTTGATGATGAGGAGGAAAGGGAATTTGACTTGACTAAGCATGATGAGCCGGAGCAATGCTATACTCGTCATGGAGTTGAAATCATTGACTTAGAGGCTCAGGACAAAGAAACCATCAAAGACATCATCAAACAAGAAAGGGAAGCTCAGGTACAAGCTTTGGCAGACAATTTGGAGAGGACCAAATATGTCATCACATATTTGGAGCAACGAAACAAGAAATTGAGTGACAAACAAGTCCTCATGGAGCTAGAAATGCTCAAGATGAAACAACAAAGTGGCAAAGAGGCACCTGTCACTTTGACTCCTATTGAGAAGGAGATTGAAGAGGATAGAGAAACTTAGCTTAAGAGAGTCAACTTGCACCTTGAGAAGTTGCTACAGAATGCCAACAGAGATAATCAGATGATTAGACACATGTATTATCCTTGAGGACCCGAAACAAGATTTGCAATATGAGGGTCAAGAAAATGAAAACTAGGCTAAGGCGGGCCTTGAAAGGCAAAAAAGAGGAGGATAGACTTAGGATGGTTGCTGAAGCTTCCTTGGCTCATCAGGACACTTGATGAGTGTGCTTCTCACAAAGTTTGAGCAAGTTTAGAAGAAATTTTGTCACTTGCAAATTTTGGAAATTTTACACACAAGAAAATGGCTTAGACGCGCAGCGCCACCAACGCTGTGCTTTTCCTTGCAGAACCCAATGAAGAAATGGTTTGAATTTTTGGATTCAGAGTGATGAGGACATGCACCCTAGCAAGTTTCAAAGTTTTTGGGGTAGAACTGGTCCACCAAAAGGTCAAAAAATACCCTAAAAATGACATTTCTGCCACGTTTTGGAAAAACAGAAGCAGTCTTGGGAGAATCAAGTTTTGAGGGTCAAATGAGCTTCAAATACAAAAAATATAGGTTTTTTGGAAGCTAGACTTGAATACCTTTCCAATGCGCTATCGTGCGCTGAATTTGGATTCCAGGAAGGCCTTCAAAAATGACCTGAAAGTGGTGATGCGTGTTGAGATAGTGGCGATGCGTGTTGAGATAGTGGCGCTGCGCGTAGGGCAGTTTTTGCTCATGGTTGCTATTTTTCTAGTTTTTGACTATGATCTTAGATTCTCTCTCATGGATGATGATTCACCATTGTAAATTATGATTTGGTATGTAATTATGATAGATAAATAGTAATAGAGGGTAGATTCATTGCCTTAGAAGTTAGTTTGAGCTCAAATGAATCAGTTTTTCACTTTTAGAGGCAAGTTGTTGATGATGCCTATATTCCTGTTTATTATTTAGTATTAGTTAGATTAGTTCCTCATCTTAGGGATTTGACCCCTGAGGATGGGTCGAGGTTCAATACTTGTCTATATATTCTTCTTCTTTCTCATTGTAAAGGATTGGACTCAGCTGGATGCTCAGACCTTGATTGTACACTTGTTGTAAGCAGCTTGGCAAGAGATTAATAAGAATTGCAACTATTTTTATGGGATCCATGTGGTATGAGTTTTAGTACAGTTTCTTCTTTTGTAATCATGTGTTAATATGTTTTATTTATTCCATTCATAATTTCATTACTTCTAGTTGAATGTTTTCAAGTTGATAGGTGGAATTCATTGCATCAGTGCTCTGCTTTGGGAAACCATTCACCATTTCATGTTTTCTACAGTCTAGGAAGGATTCAAGGTTTTCACATGCCCTTCTTAGCTTCTCACTAGTCTAAACATCTCACCCCATCAAGCTCTTGAGTGCTAAAGCCTATGGCTACCTTGCCCCATTGAACACCCTACAATTCTGACCTAGTTCCCCATACCTAAAATGTCCAGCTCCTCCTGATCCGACAAAGCCCCTTTAAAATCCAATCAAAACCTTCATGCTACTATACCTAGCCTAAAATCCTTTATCTGATCCAGTCATCTTGGTTGAGATCCTGATCTGAAAATGGGGCACTAAAGGCTTCTTATCATGCTTACAAGAACCTCTCCCACTCCAAAGCTTATATATTCCCAAGATCTAGGCTTATATTGACAATTTGAGGAATAAATAACTTGAAATAGGTGTATGCTTTTAGTTGGCCTTTGACTGCTTAATTGCCTTAAGTTTATTTTCTTAAACTGACATATAAACACACATAATAGTAAATGCAACAAATAAACAAACCATAAAGACAACAATTTTTCTTAGGAGTTCACCCTGATATCTTGGGCTACATCTCCAAGAGCTCTAGTCAACTCAATTAGGCTCTTTGGGATTATGGTAAACTTATTTTACAAGTTCCACACTCAACTCTATTGGTTTACAACTGAACCTATGGGTTTAGAATACCATCTTATCTCGTTAGTTGTCCATACTCTGCAGACAGATCTAGGCTTCTCTAGACTAGATTCCTTCAATCAACACTCCAGGCTATCTTGAGCTCCTGGCTTGCACCAACTCCCTCGGAATTCTTTTACTCTCTTTGGAATTCCTTCTTCTATCTTCAGCACACATTAGACACCAGCACAGCAAGAGCTTGATCATTTGAACTCTTTGTTGTTCTGAACTTCATTACAGCTCCAAGGATCTTAGAAGTCTGCTTTGAGCTCTTTGGCTCTAAGGCTCTACCTCCAACCTCTAGTGGCTATGCCTCTATCGAGCCTCCAACCTCTGGTGGCTCTTTCGCTGTCCTCCCAACTTCTGGTGGCACTCTGTGAAAACCTCAGCTTTATGGCTCTCTGGCCTTCTGCACTCTGCAAATCTGTTGTGCTCAAGCTTCTGAGGAACTATGGCACCGACCTCCCAACCTCTAGAGGCTTCGACCTCTACCAAGCCTCCAACCTCTATTGGCTCGCTGGCATTCTCGAGCTCTTTGGCTCTCGGCTCTCGGCTCTGGCTCTTGGCTCTCGAATTTGGCTCTGGGCTCTGGCTTTGGGCTCTTGGCTCTGGGCTCTGGCTCTCGACTCTTGGCTCTCGGCTCTTAGCTCTTGACTCTCTGGCTTTGTAAATCTATTGCACTCAAGCTCTCTAAGGAATCACCCCTTTTCCATCACCCCCAACGTCTGGTGGCTTCTTTAGCTTTGTCTAGAACTACGACTTTGCCTCCAACCTCTGGTGGCTCTACCTCTATTAAGCCTCCAACCTCTAGTGGCTCTTTGCCCAACTGTGAGCTCCCTCAAGGGAGACTCCCTTCTTCGCTTGGCTCTCTGGCATTTGAAGAATCCTTTGATTCTATAGCTTCCATCCATTCCTCTATCCCCAATCATGAGGAATCATTCCTTTCTACGACTCTATGTCTCTTCGACTGGCCCTCTGGCTCACTAGCTTTGTGGCTTTGCACTTGGCCCTATGGCTTACTGGCCCCGTGGCTCTGCGTCTTCTATAATGCGTTCCTGTTACAAAACGCCCACTTACAGCATGGCACAGGTGCGAGAGACTGTTTCCAATGGAAATGAACTGAAGGCCTTTTTCCAGAACAAAATCTGTGAAATAACACATTTTCCGTTTGTGATGGAAATACAAAGGAATACATAGAAATCCCGATAAAATGCCTTATATCGGAACTGAAATTTTTTATGCAACCACATCTATAAACCTGTCGGGTTTGCGCCTTGATCGCTAGTCGCAATCGCATTGGCATACGGGCTTCTGTTTCAATTGTCGACCGCCGACGCCGATTACAATTGCATATCACATGTGCATTGGCCTTGGTATCGGGGATTCACCGATATCACCAATTAGCCCATCGCATAGCGCATGTCACATGGGTTTGAGGATTGGTGCTTTACCCCTTCGATTGCCGATATCACCGTCGTTGAACGTAAATGTAAACAACTCGGGGTCTATTCCAATATCACATGAAGGCCTTCCTCCGATGCAATATATCGGAGATCACAATCGGGGAGTCCTTCTGCCTCTGTTTATGTCCTCCCTTTACCATTTGCAATGCGATTTTGAGTAAAACCTTAGGGAGATAAGTTGAAAATATGAGTTGAAAATGTAGTTTTATTATTTTATTATTTTTTAATCTTTTTACTTTTTTACTCCAAAAATGGTGAATCATCCCCCATGGTTGACATCATCATCTTGAATCCTATTGATTCTTATAAAGTTTATTTTGGTTGTACATTTTTTTAGGAGGCCCATTTGAGACCTCAAAATTCCCTTAATGGTTACTTTTCCTATGTTGTAGCATCAATCTATGGAAGAATTGTGTTATGTGCCCCCTCTCACAACCACTAAATTCTTGATTTTTTCTTCCATAGTATTTCATTCTTCTTATGGCATAGCTCAAGCTCCTAAAGGATGTGTCCCTCTTCCTCAACTAGTCATTCAAATCTCCCTTCCCATATGATCTGTTGCATCATTCCCTCGAGGATCTTCTTCTGTTCCATTCCTTGATCTTTTTCTGCAACTCCTTTAGCTTCCTTCGGAATTCATCCATGCAACATTTTCTGTGGGCATGGATCTTGTCCCACAATTTTCCCAGTTTCTAGATGAAGTCAAATCTTTAGAACTAAAAGTCTTAAAAATGGAAGGGGTGATTCCTTGGAGCCATTTTTAGGTTTATTTCTAATCTAATAGGCCAATGGTTGAAACTTAGGTAGGGGAGGATGGTCCCTTCGCAGAACATATCCACCTGGAGTAGTCATTCTGATAAGAAGAATCTGTCCAGCCTTCAAGCTATTTGATGCTTACCCAACCACTGATTGTTCCATGTGAAGATGCCATTGACCGTGCCTACATCCTCAATATGAAACTCCTAGATAACTTCTTCGAAAAGTTGAGAAGAAGGATCTAGGAGACAGAGGCCACCTTAGGATAAAATGTAGTTCTCCTCCATTTGAATGGACTGGATTTGAATGAGATCTCAAAGGAAACTCTTCTTATCTCCTGGAGTCATAGGGCTATAAACAGCCATGAGACATATGTTCTCCATTAAGATGATGCGTCTAAAAATACCAGATAGGATTTGGGGGAAAGTCGCCCAATCCAGGAAGGTGATAGATCAAGAATCCCAAAGGATTACCAAACCCACAAAACTTCCCTATACATCCAAGGCCATGCACTCCGCTTGGGGCTAACAACACCTTAGAAGATCGCGCAGTTTCTCCTAGGAGACTTTGGTTTCATGTAGTACCATGATATCTGGTTTTCTTTGCTTTGTTCTTTCGTTAAGGTACCTCACCATCCCCTTAGAGTTGAGGCCCCTAACATTCCATGATACAATCTTCATTGAGGGACCTGAGTGGATCTTGCAAAGTATTCCCTGAGCACATTGGTTTGGCCTGAATTGACCAAAATGGCCCCTGCTTCACGAATCTCCTCGTGCATTGTTTTCCTCCCTTTCCTCATTCCCCTCCTGAAGAGGCATGGGGGCATGCCAAATGAAAGGGGTCTCCTATGATGATGAGGGAAGAGTTGGTGTTACTTTCTGAGGCCTGCTAATGCTTGTCCCATTATGTGTAGATTCTCTAGAATTGGCGAAGCTATTTAGGCACGATATCATATGCACCTACCGTAGCCCAACTATTTAGGAAAACAAACCTTATGGTCTCCTCAGAATTTAACTTAGTGTAGGTTTTAACCTCGTACAGAAATTACCTGCATACGAATTCTAAAATATAGAAAATAAACAATGCGAGAGCATAACACATAAATCACATGCACACAAAGATTTTTCCCTGGATCCTAAAACTGGGACTATCAGCTTGATTTTTCATTATGTTCCTTTCAATGTTATAATACATATTTATACATGTCGAAGCATCCAATACCATGGACTGAAAACCATCGCATCCAAAACCATGGACCGAAAACCATCGTGTCCAAAACCATAGGTAGGTCCGCCCAACCTAATATAGGGTCCAAAAAAAATCTCCCCAGGGCGCTGCCCTGGACCCCGTAAAGGGGGGTTGCCCCCCACCTTAAACCCCCTTTGACCGCCCCGCTGTGCAATCAGCACAATGAAGGGGGGGCTCCCCCCCTCTCTAACCCCTAGTTAACTATGTAGGCTAGTCGTGGAAAGAATATAACAGAACCCAACAAGTAGCCTTGTCCACTTGTTCCAAATCGGGATGGACTTACATTGAGCTGCTAAATAACCTTGACCTCATTTTTTTCTTTCAGGGTTTTCCATTTCATCACTTGCTTTTCCTTGAGGTTTTCACGTGGTCCTTCTAGCTCCATTGGTTGATGGGTCTAGGGAGTTGGGTTTATCCCTGAAGAGTTATCCTGATCCAAGAGATTTGGAAGGACTGAGAATTGGTTTGAACTAGGATTCGGTTGAGAGGCGTTCCCTAGTTTTGATTGGGTTTTGTTGCTTTCCCCTCACCCCCATGATTATTTTTGCTAGATACTTCCTGAAACCCATTGTCCACCATAACCAGAGGGGGAGTAGGGCCTTCTTTGGGTCGCTAAGGGAAATCTTTGAATAAGTGTTCGTATTCATGGAAAAGCCTACAACAGAATGGGACATGATCATATTCAAAATATTGGTTCCATAATTCATCTTGATACTCGATCTCCACCGACTCTGGCAAGGGCTTTGAGATGTTCATGTAGACACAAATTCATGCATAGGAGGATTTTATTTGTTTCTTTGTAATTTCTGGGATCTGTAAGAACTCCCCAGAGGAGATTTCAATAGATTCTTGTACATCTAGCTCCGAAAATTCCTGAGGAAGAGAGTAAATATGGACCCATATGGGGGCAACCAAGAACTCCTCCTTATCAGGGTTATAGCAAGGTTCCCAATATTACATGAATAGTCCAACATTGTTCAGAAAGTATGGGCCACCTTCGAACTCCCTTTTGTGATATTCCAAATCATGGAATATGAAAGTAAAAAACCCTTTAGCCCACAATCAAAGTTTGATGGGGTGCCTTCAACAACCATTTTTCTTGGATCCATATGAGAATATCCTATTCTTTAGGCCAACTGCCCATGAATTTGTAAATGATTGTGTGGTCTCACATAAAATAGCACCATTTTTCTAGGCAATTTTTTGGTATGACGACAATTGGTTCACCTTCGGTAGGACCCATCATCGCAACCTTGACTACCACTGTGTGCCCAAAGTGGGGGTGTCATGTTGTGTAACTTGACCTAGTTGTCTAGATCCGTCGTCCTTAGTAGAGGTTGATCCAGGTGGATTTTGGTGGCTACTCGCCTATTCCACTTGGACCCCCACCATTGTTTCTTTCAATTTCCTTAATTGTACCACAATTTACTATTTTTAGCAATTTTTTAGGTCTTGAGCTTACAGAGTCATTTTGAGGCCCTAAACGACATTTTTTTGGAAAATGAAAAAGCATAGGGAAATGATTAATGTTTTCAATTGAAATTTGTATTCCTTGGATAGATATTTATAATGAGGTGATGTATGCATCAAATGGGTATAATATGCCAAAGTTACGCCCACAAGAAGTTCATGTACCAATTTACCTCAACAGGGCCTACAAAATTTTGGCACTTTATCTCCTAGGGTTAGGTTTTGGAGGTTTAGGGTTTTCCATTGTTTCTCAATAATAAATAGGCCTTCCAGCTTCATTGTGACATTTTTCAGAAAGCATGTAGCTTCCACATCTCTTCTCAGAGATAAGCCACCATTGTCTGAGCTAGTTTATTTCCATTCTACATGTAAACAGTTTCCAATATTTTGTTATCAATGAATTGAAGTTTCATTTTTTGTTGTAGCTTTATGTTTCTGTTTAGATATGTATTTCATTTTGTTCATGAATAAATATGGATCAATGGTATCAGAGTAGTCTTCTCTTTCTCTATTTTTCGGTGAATGTCCCCAACGAGGTCAGGGTATAAGGAGTTAGGGCTTGTACTAGTTGGACTTTTACAATATCAGCATTGCCAACCTTGATGACCTCCCATTGCGGAAGAAAAGAAAGATGAGCGATTAGGAGATCCTTTCAAAATATTGCTCGAAGAATCTCTCAAGCGAAAAAGGAATGCGATGATGGATAACTTTGTCGATATCCTTCTGCAAATGCCCACAAGTGATGCATCTTCATGCAGAAGCCATCTTGGAGGCATTACTCCCTTTAAGGTGCAAGTCAACTTTGAAATTCCCATATTTGAAGGCTAGATAGATGTAGATGTCGTAGATAAATGGTTAAATTTGTTGGAAGGATATTTTTCGATTAATTATTTGTCCAAAGGGAAAATATTACTTTCGCACTCCTCAAAACTGCCCCCCATGTCAAGCACTATGGGAAACTTACTGTGAGAAGAGGGACAAGAGGGAACCCTCATTATTTTTAGCCGCACCCACTTGGAATTCTTTCTAAGATGTCATCAAGTAATAATATTACCATGTTAGGGGCTATGGAGATAAGTAGATAAAGTGGACCACACTATGGCAGGGAAGGGACCAAGATGCATCAAAGTTCACAAATATTTTTCATACCCTTCGCACGAGGTTTGGTATCAAGGATTCTGAGTGAAATCTAATACTCAAGTATCGCGACTATCTACACAAATAAAACCAAGATGAGATGGAGTTCCTGGACATTTCCTTGCTTGGCGCTGCCTATTGATATGATATCAATATCAAGCATAAATTTAAACAGAAGAAGCGAGACTTTGGATCTATGAATCCAAAACAAGGGAAAGGTCCCACAAAACCATAGAAGAAAGGACAAAGCCAAGGCTTAGTGACCCAGGACAACCCACCGAAGACACAATAAAATAAAAACACCACAAACACAAAGGACACAGGAAAGTGATGTGAATTCTATAAGATCCCCACTCATAACATAATTAAGTGTCAAGCTAAGTAGTCACTAGTGGCCAAGTTGGAGGCTTCAGAGTCAAATACATGTTCCGGCCCTGAGGTAGAACCTGAAAAGGAGAATGATAAAGGGAAGAATATTATTGATACGGAGCCCAGCGCCAACATTGCCATCACTAAGGTCCAGAATATTGAGCCTGAAGATACAGAGAAGGGCGAGTGTCTCTTCCACTCATAGATGTGGGTGAAGGGTTCTCGGCTGTAGTTCATTGTCGACATTAGGAACCAAAATAAATTCATTTTGAAAAAGGTTGTGAAGTGATTAAGCCTACCGACCACACCATACACACAGTTGTACACCATCAGGTGCCTTCACCAAGGATGAGATCTTCATGTCAGCCAGTAGTGTTTCCTTCCCTACAACATCAAGCCCTTCATGGAAGACGTCTCATGTGATTTTTCTCCTCTTGAAGTTTGTGATGTATTATTAGGCCAACCATAGTTTTAGAAGTGCCATGTTGTGTATGAGTCTAGGTCTCGCACTGTTATTATAACTTTGAGAAATAAGTTATACATGATACTGGAAGTAACCCAATGCATCGTCATCTCTTTAATCTCTGCTAAGAAATGTAGTAAGATCATCTCCCATACCAGGAAATTTTTTTCTTTCTGATTCACTCTCAAAGTTAGGGGAAGATCATGGCCACATCCATGGCCCCTAGGAAGGGTTCCTCCATGCAGCAAACGTAGGTGTGTAAGGTCATGGAAGAATACAAGGACATCTTCTCCTCACCCATAGGGGTACCCTTGCACTATCAAGTCAAGAATTTGATCGATTTGACTCCTAGAGCACCTCTACCCAATGGGTTGATATACTGCCACTCCATTCTGGAAAATGAAGAGATCAAATGGTAGATTTAGGATTTGTTGCAAAAGGGGCACATCCGACCAATTTCCTCACCTTGTGGGAGCTCGATTGTACATTTACAAAACAAAGATGGGACCTGGAGGCTCTACATTGATTATCAGACACTAAACAAAATCAATGTCAGAAATAGGTATCCAATCCCACAAATTTATGACCTTATGGACCAGCTCAAGGGGGCCAAGTATTTCAGCAATATTAATATGAAGTTTGGCTATCACCAAGCTCCAACAGATCCCATAAATGTATGGAAGATTACCTTCAAATCCAAGGAAGGCATTTTTGAATGGTTGGTCATGCCCTTGGGATTGAAAAATGACCCTACTACTTTTATGATTCTTATGAATGACATATTGCAACCCTTCACCAACGCGTTCGTGGTTGTTTATCTGGATAACATCCTCATCTCCAGCAAGAGTTGGGAGGAGCACTTGCAACACATTAAGTCGGTCCTTCAAATCCTACGGAAGCACAAACTGTATGTCAGATTGGCGAAATGCACCTTTGGCATGAGCTAGGACCAGTATTTAGGTTACATCATAGATGAGAAAGGTGTACATGTGGATCTAGCTGAGATCCAAGTAATTCAGGATTGGTTAGCCCTGACAACTCTAACAGAGCTTCGAAGCTTTTTGAGCCTTTCAGTTTTTTATCAGAGGTTCATATTGGGACTCTCCCATATCACTTGACCTTTGAGTTAGATTACCAAGGGCGAAGAAAAAGAAAAGTTTTCCTGGTCTGAGTCCTAATATAAGGCATTCGTTTCACGAAAGCACCACCTCTACTCTGCACCTATACTCACATTTCCAGACCTACAACATCCATTTGAAATTGAGACAGATGCCTTCGAATATGCTATTGGTACAATCCTAACTTAGCACAGGCATCCAGTAGCCTATCATAGTGAGATATTCTCTGATACAATATGGAAGTACCCCACCTATGATAAAGAGATGTATTCTATATGCAGGCTTGTCGACAATGGAAACATTACATTATGGTGAAGGAGACAGTCATCCACATTGATCACTGACCTCTTTAGTGTATACAGACATAAGGTAAGTTGCAAAGCAATCACCACTAGAAGTGGTCTACATATATGCAACAATTTCACTTGAACATTAAATATAACAAGGGAACCACCAATAATGTTGTTGATTTCCTTATTTGGCCCCTAGTTGCAGGATTGACTACTGTTCTCAACTCTTGTGGCCACGAGACCTCTGGATGGCTGCAACTATACAAAAATGATCTAGATTTTGCCACCGCATACTAGATACTAGTGGATGAAAAACAAGTTCCCTATTTCCACCTCTAAGACTCTTTATTATGCCACCTAGGCCACCTTTGTGTTCTGTCAAGCGAGCGTGCTAAGATGATATGGGAGGCACACTATAGTTGGGTAGGAGGACACTTTGGTGTGGAGAAAATTGGTTTGTACTCCATAAGCGCTTTTATTGGCTAAAACTCTGATAGGATGTTAGAAAATATATCAAATCTTGCACTACATGTGCCATCGCTAAGGCAACCATCAAGAAGCAAGGCATGTACACTCCTTTGCCAACTCCCAACCATCCCTAGGAATCCATCTCCATGGACTATCTATCTGGCCTCCCTTCGACCAAGCATGGTAATGATTGTGTCTTTATGGTCATGGACATATTTTCTAAGATGGTTATATTAACGGCCTGTAAGAAGTGTATCACAATAAAGGACACTGCCAAACTCTTATTTAAACGAGTGTGGGTACATTTTGGGATCCCTCAAACCATTATATTAGATCAGGATAACAGGTTCTTGAGCACATTTTAGTCGAGCCTATGGTCACTGTTGTACACTAAGCTGACCAAGTTGACTGCATTCCATCCCCAGATTGATGGAGAGACAAAGGTCATCAACATGAAGATCACACACATACTCTACATGTACAACTCCAAGCTTCCACAAAACTGGCATGAGAACCTACCCTATGTGTAGCACAACTATAGTAGATCTCTCCATAGCTTTACTGGTAGTATTACCTTTGAGATGGGTCTAGGATTTAAATCATTATGTCTAATTGATGTTGTCATGCGTCATGCAATTACATAAGTCGAATCCACACATGTAAAATATGAGGATGATAAAGCAACTAGGTTTATTGAACACATCCATCACATCTTCCAGTAGGTTCACAACATCTTGGAGAATTCAAACCATTATGTCTAATTGATGTTGTCATGCGTCATGCAATTACATAAGTTGAATCCACACATGTAAAATATGAGGATGATAAAGAAACTAGGTTTATTGAACACATCCATCACATCTTCCAGTAGGTTCACAACATCTTGGAGAATTCAAATGCCAAGTATAAGTAGTGACATGATCAACATCGGGTGCCACACAAGTTTCAGGTGAGTGACAAAGTTTGGTTGCATTTGCAAAAATAAAGCCTTACTTGAACCCATTGGAAAGCTCATGCCACTCTGATATGGGCCTTACACCATCACCAAGGATATGAAAGATAATTTTTTTGAGATCAACATTCCCCCATTCCTTGGCTTGCACCCAATGTTTAATGTGGACCATCTTTGGCCATACTTTGCACCATTACAAGACACATCATACATTACAGAGAAACTCATACTAACATAGTTAAATCCATACTGCATGGAACAGACCACAACTAATTGGATCGTGGACACGTAAATAAAAAACAATCACAACAAAAAATCCAACTATATTGGGTTGTTAAAGTTAACCAACTCCTGCACCAAGGTAAGTGGCTCACTAGGGACCAAATTCAGCAGAAGTTCCCCATCTCATGGGGTCACTCAATGCAATGGGGACCATTGCTTCCTAAGGGGAGATAACTGATCTAGGTGGATATTGGTGGCCACCCACCTATTCCACTTAGACCCCCACCGTTGTTTCTTTCAATTTCCTTAATTGCAACACAATTTACTATTTTTAGCAGTTTTTTTCTGGCCTTGAACTCCAAGAATCATTTTGAGAACCTAAGCGATATTTTTTGGAAAATGGTAACGCATGAGTCTTTGGTTAATGATTGCAATTGAAAGTTGTAGTCCTTGGATAGATTTTTCTAACGAGGTATCGTACATGTAAAACGGAAATCGTATGCCAAAGTTATGATCTTAGGAATTCGATGTACCAATTTACTCCAACAAGGCCCGCAAACTTTTGGCGCTTCATCTCCTAGAGTTAGGTTTTTGGATGTTTACAGTTTTCCATCGTTTCTCAATAATAAATAGGCCTTCGAGCCTCATTGTAACATAGCTCAGAAGACATGTAGCCACCACATCTATTTTCAGAGATAAGTTACCATCATCTAAGCTAGTTTATTTTGAATCTGCATGTAAACTTTTTTTTGTATTTTATTATTAATGAACTGAAATTTTAGTTTTCGTTGTAGCTTTGTGTTTCTATTTAAACTTTTATTTCATTTCATTCCTGCATAAATCTAGATCAGAGGGGTGGTGAGATCCCTGAAGAACGTTCTTAAAGGAGGGGGTTCACCCCCCTACCCCTCAAGGGACCCAACATGCGACCAATAACCAAAGAGGTGAGATCTGCCTAATGATGGTTGTATCAACGAAAAGATGGCATAATTGCAGGTTTCAGAGCTATGTAGAAACCCTAGACCTTTAAACCCTCGTTGCAGAGCTCCCTATCCACTTTGCTTCCTAGGGTTTAATATTATTCATATGTTTTAAATACATATCAATATTACGTAACTCTATATATTGAATATTTAATTTATGACCCTCTATGAATTGTTTAATTTCAACTACTTTTTCTCTTTAATATTGAAATTTTTTATTACGGTCAATATTAAAATACATTTTTTTCTCAAGTTGATATAAACATATATTAGTTAACATGTTATTAGTATAATTTATTTAAATTTTATAATGATTTTTTTTTAATATAAGAATTATATATTTACCCTCTTAAAAATATTATGAATTATATATTTTCTTAACATTTGTAAAACTAAAAATAAGATTTTTTGTTTTTTTGTTTTTAAATTTACGATATAATTATGTTATTTAATATGAGCATTAAAATATTTTATTGATAATAAAGAATGAGAATGAAATATTTTTATTATGTCTTTCATGCTTAGTTGTAGTATCGACAATAAACAAATCAATACAATAAAAATATTATATTAATATTTTAAAGTGTATTTAATAAATTATATATATAAATATATATATAATATATATATATATATATTGTTTATTTAATAATATTTATTTTTAATTTAAAAAAAATACATATAAATATGAAGTTGAGCCCATAAAAAAAGAGCTTATATCATACAATAATACGCCTCATAAGTAAAGATAATAAATGTTGGGGCCCAATACGCCTCATCAATCATTCCTCTCATTTTTTTCACTCAGAGGGCCCACCATTGAATTCCACTTTAGAATCATTAACTCTCAATTGAGCACCAGCAGTTCCAGGTGTAGCTGATCCTGTTGATTCAAAAAAAGATTCCGCTGTAAAATTGGAAGCGGAGGGAGAGGATCCAACTCCCGAGGGAACATGATAGTTCTTTGACCTTAGTTTATTATATAGTTAAATTTAAATATCATATAATTTTGGTAATGCCACGAGAAACCTAAAGTATTAAACGTAGAGTTGACAGATCACCTTTAAAAAATAATTTAAATTGAAATGAAGAACCTCACAGGCTTTTATGTAACGTAACCCCTACAGTTGACCGATCATCTTTAAAAAATAATTTAATTTAAATGAAGAACCTCACAGGTTTTTATGTAACTCGTGGGAGGAGAGTAAACCTGGAATGAAAGACGAATAAGAAGAAACGACGGAAGGGGAAATTAAGGAGAAATCATTTCAATATTAATAATTTTTTTTTAAAGTTACAAAGTACATTGAAGGAATATAAAATATGGGACTTTTGTCTTACTTCCAATGGAGCCCAGTACTTTGCGTCATTGATGCAGGAGCATTACATCAAGCTTGTAGTGGAAAATCAAGGGCCCAGTGCTTTGCGTCACTGATGGATAAGCATTAGCTCAAGTTTCAAAAGTTTGTAGTTGAAAATCAAGGGCCCAGTGCTCTGAGTCATTGATGCATAAGCATTAGATCAAGTTTGTTGTGGAAAATTAAGGGATCTTGGTCGGGATTAAATTTGATGGTCAGGGGTTAAATTTGATGGGTAACTTTACTTGTAAAAGATTTTTTTATGAAGTTTTTATTTTTAAACTTTCTATCATATGATTTTTAAAATTTATTTGTACAAGTTTCATCTAATTTCAAATTGTATTCATAATTGTTTAAATTTTCCATTCTTTGTTGTATCATTCAGCACAAGTCTTATTGCTACATTTTGTTTCGAGACTTGTTGATCAAACTTTTCTGCAAATTTTCCAGATTGTTCAAATGTTCTGAGTTTTTTTTTAATATGGAAATAGTGATAAAATAGACGGGAAATATATATAGAAACAACAAAAATTAATATTATAAAGTGAAAAAATATATATTCATAATTACTTTCACATGAAAATAATGAATGCTAATATTGTTGCAACAAATTTGACAAAAATAATTCACTCACAGATACCATGTTTTCTATTTAAGTCACTACCATGTTAATCCCATTAAAAGAACAATAGTTGTGAAATAATTTTCAAACTAAAAACATAATGTGCATGAACTATGTAAATGTTCAAAAAGTAGATTCAATATCATCATGTACACAAACTAAAGTTTGGATATTTTCATCAAAAGAGGTAATTGTCAAAACACCACTATTACAAACATAAAAATAAAAGCAAAAACTTTAAATATTTAAGGTTCTTCTTTCTTTAGCATCTTTCCAGATGTCAAATACCCTATCCCATTCCACCATCGATGAATCAAGCCCTGTTAGAGACACCCGCATCAAGGCATCCAATGCAACTAATGATAGCTTTGTTCTTCGGACATCCTTTATTATGTTTTGTTTTGAGAATCCTCTCTCACAAGCAATTGTACTTGCAGGAATAGTAAGTATTTCCTGCCATAATTTTGACATGTTAGGAAAATTTGTATGCAACCTTGTAACATAAAAAATCCTTCATGCATCTTTCATGGATGATCCCTCGCAATTAACACGAAGAGTGTCGACAAATGGATGCAACTCTTTTAAACAAGCCTCAAAATCAAATGTAGTTTTGTTTTCTTCACTTTGATAATAAGGATGTTATAAGTGTTGAAAAATCTTTTTGACCCAACGCTTTGAATTTCGTTCTCTGCCATGAACATCCTCTAAATAATGGCAAGGGCTAAACAACCTTCTTGAGTTGAAAAATGCAAGATCAGGGAATCTTCCGTTCAAATTCTCTACGAGAGCTTGAACATAATCTTTTGCAAGTTGTTTGCAACTTGCTATTGAACCTTCAATACATGGTTTCCATGACTGTTTTTGTATATCAACGCAATCAACATATGCATGTGGAATTGCTACAAAGCATAATTCATGCTTGTGAACAAACCCCTCCTTATCACAAATTTCAAGAAAGCCAAATTTACAGGCATTTATAAATTGAGATAAATAACATGTGTCATCTGCAAATGTGTTGCTTCTTAAAAACCACCTTTTCAAAGTGTTTACCGTGACATCTATGGTTGTCCCTAAAGAGCTGACGTCAATGTACTCTTCTTGGAATTGCTTGTTCAACTTGTTTAATTCACACATTATATCTGCAAGCATATGTAAACAAAATTGTACTGAAAAGATTCTTGCCTTATCATACCATGAGTCTTTTCTTTCATTTTTCCACAATGTTAATATGGGAGGCATAAGTACAAGTCTTTCAATGACTTGTCCCCTTGAAAGCCATCTAACTCCATGGATTTGAAGAGCTTGAGGAGTTTCAAGTTGCATAAGTTCCTGTAGAGCAATAAGTTGCCTATTTCTTTTCGTAGAATTTTGCACCCAAGAATATACCTTATTTTCTAATTTCTCAACAAATAATAATTCAGGTATTTTTTTTGAAGCATCTGATGCGGCTAAGGCTTCACTATGAGCAATGCAATGAACACCTACAAGATTAGGTACATCTTTCTTCAAGAAAGTGATAAAACCATTTTCATTACCAACCATTGAAGAAGTGCCATCTGTGGAAACTCCTATCAATATTTCTATTGAAAGGCCCCTTGATTCCATTAAATGTTTGATTGCATCATAAGTTGTTTTCCCTCTTCCATCGCAAACATTTATGAGCTTTAAAATCTGTGAAATTGGAGGACCCAATCCTTTTGAGTTTAAAAACGTGGCATAAACCACAAGATGTTTTTCTAAACTACGATCTGTACTTTCATCTAACATCAATGAAAAAAGGGCTATTTAGCATTTTGGAAGTTTGTAGCTCTTCAAGATACTGAGATATAGCAAAAAGGGAATTCTTTTGCAGCCATTTGATTTGTATATGATGTATAATCTTTGTTCTTTGGCATATTTGGCGTGTGTAAAGGCATTGTAAACAAACAAAGAGATTCATATTTTGAGAGTGGTAGATCCTCTTGCACCATCCAATATACTAATTTCATAGTAGTGATGACTCTTTCTTTGTTCATATCATCAATGCATGCAATGTGTTCTGTAATAGACTTTGCCTTCTTCTCATTTCCACATATCCACTTTGCCTGTGAGAGTTTATGAATGCTTGAATTAGAATGAACAATTATAGTATCATGCTGCGATGTAGAGCAACCAGTGCCAATTCCCCATGGCCTCATTGCCTTATGCATTTCACAATATATGCATTTCATAACTGTTTTTCCTTCATGCTTTGCCTCTCTCAACCACTTATACTTAGTTTTCCACTGATCATGAAACTTTTTTACTTTCATTTTTATTTTATTTTGGTTCTAGGTTCTCTGTGGTGAAATTCTTCATCACTTTCTTCATTATGCTCCAAGATATCATATTCTTCATTATGCCCCAAGACATCTAAATCTTCATTTAGATCAAAATCATCATCTTCTTTATCGAGCAATGAAGCTTGAGATGTATTAGACCATCCAAAGAATTTTTTGATAGAAAGTTGATTCCCTTTTTATAAGACATTTTTGATATATAATACCTATATAATAAAAATAAAGTATTTAGTATATATGAATTTAATTTCATCAACTATAACCATATTAAAAAAAATAATCTTGCAGTGATACAAGAAATGATATTAACCAGAAAATATACCTATTTATTCTTTATAATATTAAAAAAAAATCTGTTAATTCTTTATAGTATTTAATATTTTCTCAAGAGTAGCTTTCACAGATAAGGACTAAAACTTCCACGGTGGCCAGAATAAACTTGGATGTTAAAATTCCAAAATTATAAGACAAATCAGCTACCTGAAAACGGGAAGAAATTTGAAATATCAGGAAAAATAAAAAATATCTCCAACACTTTTAATTTATTAGACTATTACCAGAACTCAAGAAATAAATCAGAAATCTCGAGAAACTGGAAGCTTCCCTGAACTCGAAATAGTTTTGTATTGTAGTACTCAAAACAGGTTGTTTTGCTCGCAGTGAAGAATAGATTTCTCACTGCAACACCTCGCAGACAACTCAAACGGGGGTGCAGAATACAAAGGCGTCGGTTCTATTCCCAACATGCATTTACAGTCCTGTCCCATCTGACTATTTCAAGACGCCCCTTTAAAGCCATCATGTAAAGGATATACAAGAAGCCATTTCTAGAGGATATGTTGACCAAAAAGGTCTTTAGCCTTTTCCTGAATCACTCGTCCCTCTAATATAATTACCCGTCCATGCAACCAGATGCCTCTACAAATCATTTAATTAAACTGAGAATGCAATAAATGCCACTCGGTGCCTTTGGGGAAATTGGGAATAATCCCTGTGTTTGTTTTGACAATTAATTTTGAATTTGCTAACTGCAAACAGTTAATGATAATACATGATAACAAACACGTTGTGCTTCAATTATCATCAGTTAAGACTCGCATTCTTCCTGAAAAGCAGGGATTGTGGCTTCCAGTGGCGTGGAAGAATTGGATTTTCATATCTCGTTAGTTCTCAACGTTTTTAGTTGATAGTTGGATAAATTCTACCCACCCAAACAATCCACCTCCTCGCATTAGTTAGAAGATATTGCTTCAGCTATGTCGCATACCTACGCTATTAGTATATAGTCTTTTAAAAGAAACCTTGAGTCTTTGCAAACCAATTAGACTTCTACCATTTAAGTACCACTTACCTTCTTTAAACTATGAATGTAACTCAACTTTGTCTGCCAAGTCCATCAATTCCATCAAACTTATCATATCTTTTAGAGTTTAACCAGAATCAAAACATATATACGTCATTGTGACTTTGGACGCTGGCCTCCTCAGGCAACCAATTGGCTCAAAGACTTTTCCTTTTGTCATGTTTTTCATACTTTTCCTTTTATCATGAAATGGGCAGTACTGGTTTACTAGTAGAAAATGTTTTGCATAGTCTTCAAGTTTAATTCTGTAATATAAATTGAAATTTGTCATCCACAAATCAGTCTAGGTTTAAAATAATGTTTATCACTTCAAATGAATTTATGTGTTTTACTTGTGCACGCATAAAATATGGAGTCAAACTACCAGTAACGTCCAGAACTTTCTCAGATAAAAACAAATAGCATCCCAACAACTCCAACCAATGGAGGCATTTCTGTTTTGAAAATCAGAGGAAGTATCTAGTCATACTCCAACAATTAAGTAATTAGATTGTAAATTATAACAAACCTAGCTTCTAGTTTAAGGCGGCTGTAGATTTGAAGATTTGAAGTTGAATCTTTGCAACATGCAATCCACACGGCAAACGAAAAAGGAGTAAATGAATGTTTATGGTCATATTGTATGAATAGGACGTAAATGTCTGTCATATGGTGGTCACTTCTACAATGGCAACGATTTGTTATTATACCCAAAATTCTATAGAAAGAGTCGTAGCATGCAATAGAGGAGGAGATGATGGCCCTTTTTGAATCAATGTAAATCTTGATATTAGTGCATTTATCAATTTGTAATCGTTTGAGAATGCTTCAAGCCTCTTTTCTGTTCTGTCATAAAATCATCATGAAACTGTACCAAACATTGTATTGAACAGACACATCAAAACAAAGAGCACTTCATCTCCTACTCAGGCCTCAAATATCTACCTGAAGAGATGAACGTGGGGGTCCTTTTCAAGCGGGCTTTTGTGACTGGCTTCCTTTGACATTCTAACCACTTCATAGATTTCACCACCATATGAAGAGCAAGAAACAGTCAACGAAGTCCAATATCCTATTGCACTTCCCCAAACAAGACTTTTAGACTAAAAAGGAGAATCTGTGTGGAAATAAACCATAGGTTTACTTGATTAAGAAGAAACATTTTATATTTATGTACCAAACTACCCCAAAAGGAATTCGAAGGCAAATCACACAAACTTTCATGTTGAAGTACATGCAATTATTATTTACATGGATTACAGAAAGACCCTTTTTTTTAATTATTCCCAATTTCCCAGGAAGGGTGGTCTTGACTCTGGTTTAGTTTACATTTAAGGTATTGTTACCTCATCCTCCGTATTTGTGCTTCCCTAATTTTCTTAACATTTTCTTAGCCTATTCGATTACAACATTCATTTTATTATACATAGAAATCAGGTTTAACATTACACTTCTATTTAGTACATTCTATTTATTTATTTTCTTGTATAATAAACCTGATCCTACAGGTTAGCACTTAAAATGTAAACTATACAGCACTAACCAAGCTGTTCCCAGGAAACCGATTATGAGTCATGACTATTGAACATCAAAATGATGGAGTTATATATAAATTCCAAAAATAGGATAATTTCCTTTTTTGTACATTTGGGTTCGAAGAGGACAGTTTGGTTTAATAATAAGTTGAACCAACTAATTCTAATTTGAATTGGTTGATCCAAGAAGAACCCTGAAAAAACACACCCAAATAGAAAAAAACAAAACTTTGGTTGCCATGAGCAACCAAGTTATCCCATTGATTATAAGCAACCACATCAACTCATGTAGCAGACATATGTATAGGTACTGAAAGGGGACTTCTACATTCAAGCTAAAAAAGTGACTTTTCAGTAGTGGATAGCCTTGGCATGTGGTTATCAGGTGTGTGAAGATCCATTTGATCCAAAGGATGTGAACCAATTTGTCTAACAAAGTACCTTCGACTGGTCGTTTAAAAAAGCATGGAGTTTGAAATGTCTCAACACTCTGCTTTTCCGAAATAAACTTTGGTATACAAATTTTTGGATGATGTATCTTGGACCTGAGCTTTTTAGGGAGGTCTGTCAGTTGATGCGATCTCGTCATATCTTGGTTTAGTTTGTTAACAGTTTGATTGTTTTTAACTCTTGATGTTCCTCATGGGTAAACTAAGTGACAGTTTGGTGTTGAGATTTTTTGTTATATAATATTTTGCGTAATATGTGTGATTTTTATTTATTGTAAGTCCCATATATTATGGCTATGTTTCCCCGCCATGTGGAAAAATCCATGAACAATAAGGTTTTACACAAGACAATCGCTGCTCAAATAAAGATTCCAGCTGTCTATATATCAAAGCCACGTGTCTAATGTATTGGGCTAGCAATTTTCTGTATATGAATGAAACTAAAAGCAATTTCTCTTTTTCGTGTTGTGTAAAACTCCATGTCGAAGGTGTACCCTGGAAGCCTGAATGCTACAAGCTTGTTTCCTGCTGTTAACACCTTCCTTTGTCCTCAATTTATTTCGAGCATCCCTCATTGCTTTTCTCGGCGAAAAAAGTTATGGAAGAGGCTGAAATTTTCTCTCAAAAGTATTTAAATGATGCCCTACAAAAGATTGCATCCTCTAGTCTTCCAGGAGAGGTGAGATAGTAGAACGAATTTCACATCTGCTAATAAACATCATATATCATTATTGGTTGGCATCTGTGTTTTATAGTTTCAATTTTATCGATGGCATATAGAGTATGTTTTGGAGTGTTGCCCTCTTTGTTGCTGCTTCTGGGTAGCCTTACATTTCCTGTCAATAAGAGAGAAAACATTACGGGAGCGAAGAACCAACTTTGTGGGGCAATGGAGAGAACATAATCCTATAATTCCCTTTGACAATTCAAAGGAATGGATTAGCGCAGACAAGGGCTGGGAAGCCTGGCATTTCGAATTCCATAAACTTCCCAATGAATTCAATGGAATCAGCACGGAAACCTTCCAGTCCCCAGAGCCTTTCATTGCATTAAATTTGTGTGATCTGCAAGAAATCAATTTCAATCCCTTGATTGGCTCCAAGAGAAAACCACAGTTAGTTCAGTGCATTCTTCCTCTGATGCATGGGAATGAGAGTATGGGCTTTAGGGTTGCTTGTAACTATTTTGAGGTCTCCATAGTTGCCTACATACCTAATGTGAAGAAGAAGACGAAGAGTGTTGGGATTGTTGATGGCAATCTGGCTATTGGGTTGGCTTGCAAGCTGACCCCTCCTTTCAGATTTCCTAGTCTAGATGATGTTTCGATTGGATTTCATTCCAAGAAGGGGGAGATCTTCATTGAAGGTGCAGAAGAAGTATGTCTCTTTGGAAATCCCTGGAATAGAATCGGAGCCACTGTCGGTTGTGGATATGATATTAAATGAGGACTTTGTTACTTTACTCAAAACAATAGTCCTCCTGTGTTCACTACATTTGGAGTTGCAAATTGTATTGAGAACAATATGTTCCCAACCATCGGAGTTGACTGCGATGTGACTGTGGTTGTTAATATGGGCCAGATTCCAGAATAGCTTTCAATGCATGCCTGTTATGATTGCAAATCAAGTCTCATTCTACAACCCAGGTAAGGGATCCATAATCCA
This sequence comes from Pinus taeda, assembly GCA_000404065.3. Taxonomy (NCBI): domain Eukaryota; kingdom Viridiplantae; phylum Streptophyta; class Pinopsida; order Pinales; family Pinaceae; genus Pinus; species Pinus taeda. The sequence continues at coordinate 60,773 of APFE031711641.1, forward strand.
TTAGCCTTGATGTTTTGGATATTGCTTATTGCTAGCATTCACATGTTCACTGTACTGATCTAAGATTGTCATAAATGAACTTTGGATTGTTAATAAACATAGCCTATAGGATATATAGTCTTCCTCCAGGTGGGCATCTCCCCATGTCCCCTACACATGCTGTAAAATACCTCACTTCCCTTTGTGAAACATACAATCCAAGAATAGATCCATGTTAAGGGGACACTAGCAAATTAGTAGTCCAGGGCCTGGAGTATGGTTGGTACACAAATTTGCCGATATTGGAAGCAAGAATGTACATGGAAGTATTTCCACGGACACTATATATGAGTGGGTTCATTATTTCATTATGTAACATCCAATTTTACTTCCATATCCTAAAGATTTGGTAATATTACTTAAAACGTTTAGTTGAATGCAAAAATGATCCTCTCATATATAAAGCATATATGTTGAGATAAATCCTACCCTTTATCAAGAAATGTGTCTTTTAATTGATGCATGCCGCCATTTTTAGATCAATCCTGTTATCTTATGGATTTTACTTGATTATGGGCCGGAATAGTTACAATACATAGCCAAGTATACACAACAACATCTGAATGTATGTTTAATGAATATACAGCCACGCTGAAGTGTGTGTGTATATATTATATATTATATATATATATATATATATATATATAGATATAGATATATATATAGATATAGATATAGATATAGATATAGATATAGATATAGATATAGATATATATCTATATCTATATCTATATCTATATCTCTATATCTATATCTATATCTATATATATATATATATATATATATATATATATATTGGGTATAGCTGATTATGGTTTGGGATCTAACCTGAAAACGTTTTGCACAATGAGATCATTAGGGGGATTGAAGAAGGCATTTATCCAGTTTCGTCCTCCTGCTACTCTGACTGAAACCTATGATTGTGGATATGTTGGTTTTGATATCCCTCTCAAATTTCTATTTGACCCATTTACACCAATTCTTTGCACAAAAGAAAGGGAAAAATTGAATCTTTGTAAAGAATGACAGAAAATGATACAGTTTATTTACAAAAATGATACAGTTAAAAAGTTGCAAAGGAAGTTCCACCAATCAAAGAGAAAATTTCAATTTATTAAAAATTAAAAAACAAAACACTACTGCATTAAAAATTGAAAAATAAAACGCTACTGCCTCAGAGAGATATCCAGCTAACTTACTGATTACTTGGTCGGCGACTCAGCTGAGTTCTTGGTCGACTGAATTCTGGTTTTGTAGCATTCAAAGTTCCAACAGGTTTTTCTTATGCCCTGCTCCTGAGTCCTCACCAAAGTCACCACATTGTTGAATAACTTACAGATTGCGGTGGATTGGAATTTGAAAATTGAGACGAGTTGGAAATTGGAACTGGAAGTTACAACTTGCAAAAATCACCATAAATTAGTAACCTAACTCTATAGCTACCTAGATTGGGTAGCTGGGAATTAATTATTGTTAGTACCACACCATTTACGGTTTTACCTATTGAAAATTAGAAACTGATATAATATCAGTGATATTTATAATTATGACTTAGAAACTTATACGGGTGGATACCTATTAGTAATTACCGTGGATTATTAAAATTCAGCGCAATTTCCAAGGTTATATATATATATATATATATATATATATATATATAATATATATTTATATATATATATATATATATATATATATATATGAGTACATTGGGGTTGCTAATTCCATTGGTTCTTTTAAAGTTAATTCCATTTGTTCTTTTATTGCTGGATCATATGGTATGTCCTCAGATGGAAGAGGACATTTGCATATTGATATCGAGATGGGTGACAATGGAAAACTTCACTTTATAATGAGAAAATCATCTTCCTTGCAAGGGAATTCTACTCCTACTTCTTAAAGATTTCAGTCATTGAATACTATCAAATACTTCCCTCTTGGAAGACCAGCTAACCATCATAGTACAACCATATAGTCTCTTCAATCCTCCAAGAATTTGACCCCCATTGGCTCCAATAGAACAAATTATGTTTCTATGACGTCAAGTTGAGAAATGAGCCCCCTCCGATCAAATACAAACAATGGCAATAGCAACAACAACAACCCACATGTCTGTGATGCTAATTCTCTTATTTCCACCAATAAGATTGACACTAATTTTTTTGAGCCCCTCACAAATACCTACAAGCTTCACTTTGTGGATGAATTTAGTGACCCGGTATAATAAGACATTGACTCTAATCAACAGATTTACAAAGCCTTTCTGCAAGGTTTTGTCCATTCATTTTGCATTCTTTTCCTTTTAAAGGGAAGAACTTAAGTAAATCAAGCAAGTGCATTTTGTGCCTAAATTCACTTTTATTTTTGTTATTGGCCTTTGAGAAGTGTTTCATTCAGCATGGACTTCAAAATAGATTCACAAATGATGTTAGTATTGAATAAGTATTTGGCATAAGACTCTCGGAGTTTGAATAAGTTTTAGTTCAGAGTAATAATACAAATAAATGGTAAAGCTAAATTTATTTATTACTTTTTGTTAGAGGAAATATTGCCAAATAAACATTTTCAAACATGTAAATGACATGTCTTTTTGTTGAGAAAAACAAAAATTTCTCTCATTAAATTAAACCTTTTTTAAAATCAAATTAATTTATTCTCTCGTTCAAAAAATAAATTATATTAAAAAATAATAATAATTAACACTATACCACATCTAAATCACATCACATCTCTTCATCTATATTTTTTTCATATCTTTCCCTTTTTTTTCATATCTTTCCCTACCTTTCTTATTTGCTAATATAAATAAATATAAAATTTAATATATGTATGTATATATATATAAAGATTTACGGAAAACTAAATTATACCGACCGTGCTTATGCATCCGATCATGCAACATTGAATATCGCCACCAGTGATGTACAGGCTGTTTGGATTTGAGGCAACTGTACCCTTGTTGTCGTTGAGAGCTCGATATGGAATGTCATTTTGATAAGTCCAACCTCTATCTAATCTTTCTCACGCGTAAAACGGAAGTTGTAATTGATTGTGCTCTTTCTTTATGTAATTAAGAGATTTTATAATATTAAGAGGAATTTCGTGACGCAATGAGTATTCTCACTGTTTTTCCTGTGGCAATAATTTAGAATAATTATGGAAAACAAAAGAACACAGCCACTAATTGTGGCAATGATTTAGAATAATAA
>APFE031711641.1:64674-81269 GCA_000404065.3 Pinus taeda
ATGATAACAAAATTATATTTTGTAGATGTTGAAACACATATGCACAAAGTAGATCAAAAGAGTGTTGTCAAAAGAAAAACCAGAAAAAAAAATAATGTACAAATGGGGAGGAGATCATGCTTTTCTCCCTTTTTTCTTCTCAACCTTTCGCCATTCCCCTTGAGTCGGTGAGGACGAAAAAGGTATGAGAGAAGTGTCCTCCACAAGGCAAGGATTGTCCTTGTTAGAATCGAAGTGATCTGGAGAATGATATCTTTTGGCTCCACTTGTGTCCATTGAATCTGGTATCTTCCCCAGCAAAGAGTCCATCAATTCCTGTGCTATAAATTCCTCAGTTTTGGTGCCTTGTGTGTCTGATTGTTCGCTTTGGGATGGTTTCCGTAGCTTCCTCTGCAATAGGAACATCATCAGGTTCTGGTGGTGGGATAGTTGCCTCTTCATCCTCTGCTACTTCATATGGGTTCACTGTGCATTGCCAATGTCTTGGTTTTTGTGATTGTTTCTTGTTTCTTCTGGTTTCTTTTTTGTTAGTGGGCAGTTACTAAAAAGGTGACCTGTTTGTTGACAACCATGACACTTGAAGGCTGTGTTCTCATAATCTAGTGGTTGTTTCCACTGTGTGTTGTTATGGATCAGAATTACGTTGTCAGGTAGGCTTTGACTAAGATCTACTTCTACACAAATTCTGGCAAAAGTATGTATGCCTCTTGTAATTCTTTCCATGTCTTGCTTGAGGTATTTTCCTGTCGCATTCCCCATTGCTTCGAAGACTTTGGGAAGCCAAAAGTGTAGCGGGAGGTTGTGTAACCTGACCCATACCGCATTTTGGAAACCACCATAGTAGTGGCGTCAAAGCCTGGGAACCAGGGAGTCATGAAGAGAACTGCATTGCCCTAGAACCATGGACCCTCATGGAGGGCATATTCCCTTTCCTTGACTATGTCGAATCTGACAATAAAAAAACCTTTGGAGCATAAATGGATATCACAATTTGTTGTCCATGTGGAGTAGATCCATTGTTGTAATGCATCTGTTTTGAGCCAAAAGCCATTGAATCTGCATATGACAACCTTTGTAGAAAAATCAGTATAAAATTTGTTTACCTCAGATAGAGTGATTGTCAGTACGGGAGTCTGTGTTCTTTGCTCCACAATATAGGGTCTAGGTAGATCTTGTGGTGGTGCTGGCTTATTGCTGGTTTCCCCCTTCCCTTTGACGACATCCTTGAAAGAAATTGTAGCCTTTGAGCTGGTTTCAGGACTTCCACCTCTTAGCCTCGTGTTTAGGATGATGGTTGAGTCTCGCACAATTCCATAGTGCTGCACTGTGTATTGGTCCTGTAAAATGTGTCCTGTATATAACAAGCTTTGCATGTTTGCTGATATGCCTGTATGTGCTTGTATTTCATACTTTATATCTTCTATCAACTTCCCCTTCCAGGTTCGCTTGCATATCGTTCTTCCTGACAAGGTTCTGATAAAGATTTGTATGAGTTCCTAGCCGAAATCCTTGTTGGCTAGTGTTATTCTTGGCTAGGATCCGTCGACTATTTGGGCCACTGAAGTAGTGAGATGTTCGGGCTCTCCGACGTCATTTTTCAGATGCCCATTCATAATGACCAGAGTTCCTATTTTTATCAAGGAAGCCCTAACCTCTCGATGTATGGCATTTTTAGTAAGGATAACCCCAACCATGAGTTTCTTCTTCCCCTTAATGACATTAGCCCGCCTCTGTTCGAAGGACAACAGGGGTGCATCAAGCTGCATGACCCTCGGCTCTTTACGCGCGCCCCTTTCTTGCTTGACAGCCTCTTACTTTTTGTTTTGCCTGCGAACAGCGGATCGGTCAACACAGGTTATTCCGAAGGAGGGCGGGGGTTCAACAAGCCGCACAACCTTCAACCCATCGCATGCAACCCAATCTTTCCTAACTGCTTCTCCCTTATCGTTTTGAATGGCAACTGGAATGAGGGTAGGGTCTAGTTGCTACCGAGGTATATCTATCATTCCTTGTCTCGGTGGTATAAATCCCTGCTTCACCCAATATAAATCGCAATGCGTCAAGGAGAGAGAACCCATCCCTAGCCTATGTAAGAGTCGATCCGCCCCGTAGGAATCATTTTCTGATTCAGATCTAGGCCAAAACATTGACAGAGAAGCATGATTGGCTATCCCAACTGCCGATCATCTTGCTATTCCATTGCAACTCTGATCTCTTTGCTGCGCGGGGCGGCACATTTTGCTCCTCCTAAAACCCTAGCCATCGCTCCTTTTGATCGAGTATAATCAATAACTGTACTTATTTTTGTCACAGTTTATTTTAAATATTTTATTTTTATCAATAAAAAAATAATAGCTTGAAAGTTGAGATTGAATAAGAAAACAATTTCTCAACAAACTATATCGTAGAATGCACCTCTTCGCGTAATTAAGTAGAGTTTGATAAAATTTCATAAATTCAAAAAAATAACAAATGGATTTTTGTTTTTAAAAACAATCAACATGGTGGTTTATTAACCTTCTTACTGTAAAGCAAAATATATGGTGCAAACATGGGAGGAAAATCATAACCTTCCTCAATCGTAAATATATGAAAAATAAACCCAGGAAAGATAGTAGGTCAAAATGAAATATAATTGCGCCATGTAAATTTGATTCAAATTTGTCCTTCAATACGAAACAACAATTTTGCTGACACAAAGCCTGCTATGGCCATAGTAACAGTTTCCAAATTGCGGTGGCATCGATATATGGACAATTATGAAATACTGAAAATTCGGATTGCATAATATCTTGTACTGTTTTTATATCTTTTACTGTACTGTAAAAATAAAAAAAATACCGCCTCTGATTATGCGGCCGCTCAATATGGCCTTATGAGTAGAAACGTTTAATTAGAGATGGGATGAAAAGGTATTTCTTATAACACAGTAAATTTTCCTTCCGTCCCCGAATCCGATTCAAACGTGGTGGATGCCAATGAAAAGATGAGTCGTGGAAACCTTCGGAGGTACCCAAGGAAAATATGTTTATGTTTTTGTTTTTATAGGAATTTAAAAGAAAAAAAAAATGAGTTAGTATAGTTAATGTTTTGTGGTTTAGTGTGATAAAATATTTTAATACTAGCAATTGTCCCAAAAGTACAAAGAGAGGCCGATAGGATTATTAAATTAGAATTGTTGAATTTCTCTAGAAGAAATATTGGTTCAAATTTGAGCATCTAGAATAAGCAACAAAAAAAATTCCCTTAGATTAAGAGATCATCAAACCATAGCAAAAGCACCATTAATCGATAAACATAATACAAGACCGACGTTAATACTGGCCGGAAAGGTCCAACACTGTAAAACCTTTCAGAACCAACTATTGAAATGGGTGGAAGTTCAGTCATGACTCAGAAAACACCCGGTAGGCCCAGAAAAGACCAAGAAATTCACTTTTAGGTTCTGCCGACATAAAATTCTTAAAAAGAAAGAAAAAAGCAATCCCTGGATCAGAAAATCCATGGGTCCGTTCCACTCATACATAACTTCATGAATACTAGACACCCATTTTTTCACCATGTCTTCAGAGGCCTGCACTGTCTGCTTAGAAATTTTAAATCAAAATGGTGATGATCACATTCCACCCAGATACGATTGAGCCAGCAATCGATTTTCATCTTAGCATTAAGGCCAGCAGCGATACATACCTTAGGACTGCGTGTGTTTTCTGCAGCATCAACCATATGAAGCCGGTGATCTCCACCATTCAATTGTGGGCTCACCCTCTTCTTCTCTACTGGCCCGCTATCAATGTCTAGCTTGTGAAAGGCACTCTTGTTGCCATGTGTCTGAAGCATTCTAGACTTGTGCAGCGACAGCCTTTCTGTTAAAACAAGGAAAATTAAAATTAAAAAACAAGCAGACGCAACAGAAAAAGAACAATACTTTCCATGACAATCCTGCAAACCAGCCAAATTTTACAGGTTTTACAACACATATACTTCAACACAGATTCGTTACATCCAGAGAATTGCGTTGTATTCTAAAGCCTGGGTGGGACACGCATGCACCTGGAGGATGCAAATATTGCAAAGCTCCAATATGTCTGGAACGCGAAGTATCAAATATTGGAGCTTCACAATCTCCCTATGCATATCAGACCTGTGTTCAGGTTTAGGTAGGTAAGTGTGGTATGATATATTAAGAGTTTGGCAACCTCAAAGTGTATATCAGACTCCGATTTAGCTAGGTATGCATTGTGTCATATATTGAGAATCTCACAATCTGGAGGTGTCAGACTCGGGTTTAGATGGGTCTGTGCTTAGATATCAAACTAAAGTTTAGATGGGCATAGATATCGGACTCGGGTTTAGATAGATCTTTGCTATATGAAATGTTGAAACTTTGCAGTCACAAGGTACATATCAAAATCGTGTTTGAATGGATTCGTGGTGGTATCCATATCCCAATGTTGAAGTGGCTATCAAACACAGGTATAGATATGTGCTAGAAATCAATCCCTCAAGTCCTGAATCCAAAATGGGTCTGGGAATAGATGGCAGTAATCAATCATTCATGTCTTGAAATGGGTCTAGGTGTAGATGGGCACTAGTGACTGATCCCTCACATCCTGAATCCAAATTGGGTTTGGGTGAAGATGGGCACTACTTATCAAACCCCTCAAGTCCTGAAGCCAAAATGGGTATGGGTGTAGTTGGGCACTGGTCATCAATCCCTCATGTCATGGATCCAAAATGGGTCCGGGTGTACTTTGGGCACTAGTAATCAATTTCTCAAGTTCTGAATCCAAAATGGGTATGGTGTAGATGGGCACTAGTACTCAAAATGGGCATGGGTGTAGATGTGCACTAGTTCTAAAAAAAATCCCCTCAATTTCTAAATCCATAATGGGTCGGGATGTGCTTGGGCACAGGTACTCAAAATCCCTCACTTCCTGAATCCAAAATGGGTGTCGGTGCAGGTGGCCACTAGTACTCAAAATCCCTCAATTCTTGAATCCAAATAGGTCTAGGTGTAGTTGGGCACCTGATTCTCGGCTCGAACAGTCGGGATCCGCCGAACGAAGAGGGCTGGAAAACCGGGCCGGCGCAGAGCAAACGCTGCCCTCGGTGCAGCCATTGAGGGCCGAGGACGATTTCACCGATGCCTCTCCATTAATCTCCGTTTGGGCGCCATAGCTCTTGGCCTCTCGTCCGCCTGGTGGGCTCATTCCCAAGAAATCATGGAACAGAGGCTGAGCTTCACCTGCCATTTCAATCGTCGCAATAGGTAACTGCCTGGATCCAATCAATCAACTCCCAATACAATACAGATCAGCAAAAGATCACAGCCATTTCTTACACTACATCAGAACAAAGTTTCAATCATCTTATCAAGTTTCCAGCTAATGGAATGAACAAATTTATTAATGTACAAATATACAATTGCTGTGATTGCACATTCAAAACCACAAATTGCAAATTTTTTTTAACAAGACATAACATGAATTTTTTCATTAGTGGGTAACAGAATCGTACAACACTCTGCAAACCACATGCCATAGCCATCTCTTGGTTTATCAGATCCTAACACGCCAATACACAGAGCAACCATACATTCCTAGGCTCTGTGTCTTGACTGTCACCTACAAGGATCTTTGAATGGGAAAATTTGTCACCGGTTTATAAGTTGGATATGACTTTTGTTATAAAACAAAGTATATGTATTGAAATTGGCCTAACAAAATTGGTGTGCTGGTTTGAACATTAATCAGAGGTGCATTAATTTTCCATAATAAAACTGGAGATAACGGAGATGGACTTGCTTCCCATTGATGGGCAATGATCCGGCCATGAGAAGCAACCAAGCAGTGAGAAATAGCTAATCATGCCTTCTGGTGATTAGCAGTGATATTTACATTTTTAATCTTAAATTCTGTATAAGATTTATGTTGATGAGATGGATACACCATAAATCTACCGCTTATCAAATATCCAACTAATCAACCATTATGTTAACCAGGTTCACTCATTATGTCGATAGCCCTGTTAGCATAAGAAGATAACGAATGTAAAAGGTAAAGGAATTTATAATTATAGAAACCAATTTCCCCAAAGTATGGAGAATTCTGTCAGACTATTTTATAGTGATGGAAACGATTTACCCTAAAAAGTTGAACCGTATGCAGAACTCTTCCCTTTGCGCATATGGGGTATAATCTGAAAAAACAAAAAGAACTTGGAAGCAAGTCATTTATAGATTCAGGCCACTCTTGCAATAGCAATTTTCATTCACAAGCAAGAAGTTAAATCTAGCCATATGTGTAAGTATATGTCTAATATGTTGTGGAAATTTTATAGTTAGTCCATGCTTAACTCCGAACTTGGCCATAGAAATTTGATTTAGTTAGTTTTGCTACTGTTATAGCAGTTAATCATTATCGTTCTTAAATGGTTTGTTTAGCCGTTGTGGAAAGGACTCTGTTTTTCTGGTCTGTAAGAGGGCTAAACCGCTCTCGTGTTATATAGACAGGAAGTATGTATATATCACATATGGCATGTTCCATAATTCAATCTTGGGTTTAATGCATTAAAATATAATACAAACTAGGAAGAATAAGATGGTAATATGTCATTGCGACTGGCCATTATTCTCATATGATCAAAGAAATTTTGGGAAGAAGATTTTACAAAAAGAAATCTAAGAGACATAGTTTTTATTAACACATTTACAAAGATTTGTCCGTCATGTTCATCATGTTCTCAAATTCCTCAAAATCAATTCTACCATCTGAATTTCTGTCAAATCTTGTGATCATCATTTCACAACTCTCCAGATCTTATTCTTCTTTTAGTCCTAAGCTGAGCAGGACCTGTTGAAGTTCCCATGGACTGATGAACCCATCCCCATTCTTATCAAAAACATTGAAGGCTTCCACCAACTCCTCTGACAACACTTTCTCCTCTGTCTCTTCATGCTCATGAGCTTCCCCACACAAAATGAGAAGAAACCCACAGAAATCATGAAAGCTCATATGCTCCAAAGAACCCATCATTATTTTCATATTATCATCAGATATAATATAAAGAATTCCTATCTTTTCCAGTAACCCTTGTACGTCCTCTGCAGTAACCATGCCATCGCCATCGCTATCCAAGGCATTGAAAATTCGAGAGAGGTCCCTGTTAGCTCTGCTACAAAATCCAACATTTGAGGATCAAATCCAGTCCTGATCATGTTGTTTGCGCGCGGAAGGATGCCCAAAAATGGATACAAAAGTGCTCCAAAAGCCTTATCAGTCCTCTCATAGCCTTCACCGATTGAAAAAATTGCAGGAGGAAAGCCTTTTGGAGGACGGAAATACACTATCGGGAGGCACAAATACCCTAAAATTATGGAAAATCTAAAATCGCAGGCTTGACGGTTCGAGATCATATCAGCCGTTGGATCTGGCCGATCAGCGGTCCAGACCGTGTCGGCATTTCGCAATCGGAGCAGGCGGGCAGTGGCAGCGACAAAGGAAACCTCACCGATGAGCGATCGCCGATATCGCATCGGCGGGTTACAATGGAGGGCCTTTATGTTTCGCGATATGCGATCGCCGACATCTTATCGCCGATATCGCATCGACGCTTACAAAGGGGGCAGTGCCTTTTACATGGTTATATGCGATGCGATATGCCGGACCCGATATTATCATAAGTAATTCTTTATAAAATTTCAAGTCCGCGCTAAGGCCTTTTTCAATGGTTCTGGGCGCATTTTCGTTATATAATGAAATATGGGGAAATATAAAGGAAGCCTTGGGGGGTGCCGATAACGATGAAGCCCGGACCCGATGGGGTTCGGGAAGCAAAATATATATGTTTTCAAGTCCGCCAAAGGCAAAATTCCAGTGTTTTGCAGCATTTTTTAATGTATTTTTAAACAGAGGATTCGCCGGCTATCATGAGCGATTGCGACTCGAAAAGCGACCCGATAGAGGCATAACCCATGCATTGACTGTCAATATTTGAATTATGGCAAAGCGGATGGTGTTTCTCAGTGGCGCAATGATCATAAAGGCAGGCATGCAGCAGTACAGCGCAGTAGGTGGCCGCCTTCAAATAGTCGTATGACCGAGCAGGAAAGAAGGCGTGTCCCAAACAGGTCAACATTTATCAGACATAATGGAGCCATTTCAATGTTCAGTGACTGCAGTCAATCAACAGTATGGTCGAGAAGGAAGCAGGACACCACAGATCCACTCAAAGCATTCAATGGCTATGGGCTTTACCCATATTTCACTCCACGGACCCAGAAAGGACCGCAGAGCACCAGAGAGTGACAAATCTATTCAAAACACAGTCAGATTTGTATCAGAGAGCCATTCCTAAATGTAAATATGGTTGGTGGCCATTTATGGGCTCCTCCATGCATTGCTTAACAGAGATATTTTATATTGTAACACTATATATACTCAGAACTCAGATGTAATCGGATGATGAGTGTTTGATGAAGAGAACCCTGTTGTAAGGTTCAACTTCTGGAGACTGTAACTACTTTGTAACCTGCAGCGTCTGGTCTTCATTTCTAGCTAATACGAGCTTCTTTTGCTGTTTATTGCTCACTTTCCACTTCTCTTTCTTGTTCTAGGCTGTGCCTGTTTGCATTTGTTTTATTGTTGTGAATGTTCAGCGTCAGAGGGGCTGTCATCCCACCTCTGCATTAGGATTTAGCATGTATCATAGAACATGTGGGCGGGTTTCTGTTGTTTAATGCATAGAGAGCTGTCATCCTATCTGTGTGTTAGAAAATAGATTTACAGACCTCTTAACTGGTTGCAGTCGGCCATCACAGGGTCCTGTGCATCTGCTGGTGTGGTCAGTGTTCTCCATTATCACCTTATCTTCAAGCTGTGAGTAATAGGTGGTTAAAAGCCTTGTAGTATGGGGGTGCTCACCCATGTCTGGGGTCAATCATAGTAGAAGTGGTTATCTGGCTTGAATATGCAGCATTTGTTCCATTCATCCACCATTTATCCAATTATATTTGGTTAAATTTTTAATGTTCCTGAGCATCACTGACATACAACCTAGGTGAGTTTCTTGGGGTGATAACATTAATTGGCGTCGTTGCCGGGGATAGGAGAATCGAAGCTCAGCTTCCCTGGGAGAACGACATAGTTTCAAGCTTTGATGACAGACAAGGTTTGAACACAGAATTTGGTTGTAATCATCTGTCTGGCGACTCCACTGGGAAGTTCTGGCTCAGTTTGTGAGGCATACTAGAAGAAATCCGCAGAAGCTTCCAGCTGAACCATTGCTTGACCCTGGAAAAGTTGTTAAATCGAAGAAATCATCAAAGAAAGGGGCATCAGGATCAGGTAAGCCTAGAAACTCCGATTTATCTCTGAAAGATGAGTTTATAGTTGAAGAATCACAGCCTGAAGTTTTAGAGCCCAGCATTGTTAGCAAGGAAATTCTTTTAGAGATCAATTCAGCCCCTTTTGCAGTGAGTTCTCCTTTGAATCTCAGTCCAAAGAAAGTTTCCCATTTTGTCCAAAACATCCCAATATCCTTCCCATCCATTACATTATCTCCTGTTGATCTATCTGTTAGTATTCTTCCACATATCCCAAATATGGTAGGACAGCAAGCACCTACCAGGATTGAAAGGATCGTTGCTGCTAGATATGGACCGTTGGTCTTGCCTGTACCTCTGAATGCTATGCCTACAGGAGAATATAAAAAATATATGCCCAAATTTACTGGAACAGAGGGGGTGACAGCGGAAGAACATCTTGAAGCTTTTTATAGTTATGCTGACAATTTAGATATTAGTGAGACTGATGTATGGATGAGAGTTTTTGTCCAGAGCCTTGATGGAGAGGCTAGGAAGTGGTTTAGAGAATTACCCCAGAGATCTATAGCAGATATTGAAGCATTAGATGAAGCATTTTTGAAGCAATGGGGAGATAAGAAGGACCTATTATATTATCATACTGAGTTTGGAAACTTGAAAAGAGAAAGGGGTGAATCTTTGCCTAATTTTAATAAAAGATTTAATAAGATGTACAGTAAAATACCAGCTGAGGTAAAGCCTACTCCCACCACTGCCAAACTTACATATGCTAATGCTTTTGACCCTGATTTCTGCTTACTGTTGAGAGAAAGAAGATGCCCTACTTTGAATGATATGCAAGAAGTAGCCCTCGAGGTGGAATCCAATATTATGGCAACAGAGAAATTGAAATGTCAAATTGAGAGGAGAAAGCCGAAAGGGGAGGTTTCTTCTTCTCAGGCCCCAACCTCAGAGCCTAAGTTAGACAAAATGACTAAGATGATAGAGTCATTGGCTGCTGAAGTTTCAAGGCTAAAGGTAGAGCAGGCTTCAAGCAAAACAACGCAGCAAAACACATTTGCTCCAAGAGGTCCAAACCCATTCAGAAAAGCAAACAATCAGCTACAAATCATGCAAAGAGGTGAGCAAGCCAAAGAAGATCATAGGGTTAAAGCTCCTTTTCAAAATGCAGTAATGGAGGGGGGACATTTTGAAGAGGAAGAAGATGAAATTCATTGTATGGAAAATAAAGGTAGCACTGTATTTTTAACATTGGCTGAATATGAAGAATCATTGCAGTAAGAGCAAGAAAAGCGAGGATGGGACACTGGTGGTGTGCTGCAATCAGGTGAACATCAGCGCAAGTATAATCTAAGATCCAATGCAGTTAATGCCAAAGAAACAATTGCAGAAGAAGCTGCTGCCCAAGTAGCTCCACAGCATACCAGGCAAAGAAGATCAGCAGCTGGCTGCTAAGATAATAGTGGAGAAAGAGATTAAAAAGTTGCTGGCTGCTAAGATAATAGTGCCTCTTAGATATTCTAAATGGGTGGCGAATCTGGTTGTCGTGAGGAAGAAAAATGGAGAAATCAGACTGTGTGTTGATTTCAGGAATCTAAATAAGTGCTCCAAAAAGGACAATTATCCTCTGCCAAAAATGGAACATTTGCTGCAGCAAGTCTCAGGTGCCAAAGTAATGTCTTTTATAGACGGATTTTCAGGCTTTAATCAAATCGCTGTGCATCCAGATGATCAAGAGAAGACAGCATTTACCACGCCTTGGGGCACATTCATGTATGCAAAAATGCCATTTGGACTCATGAATGTTGGAGCCACCTTTCAGCGCGCTATGGATATAGCTTTTGTGGGAGAAAAGGATAAGTTTGTGCTGATATATCTTGATGACATAACAGTCTATTCCAGTAGCCACCATGAACATTTACAACATTTAAGAAAGGCGTTCTTGAAGTGCAGAAGGTTTGGGATTTCACTCAATCCCAAAAAATCCCAATTCGCTTTGGAAGAAGGCAAACTGCTGGGGTATGTAGTGTCGGCTGTAGGTGTTCATATTGACCCAGAAAGAGTCAAAGCAATTCAGGCCTTGGCTCTTCCTAGATCAAAGAAAGATATACAGTCTTTTCTGGGCAAAATCAACTTTGTAAGGAGGTTCATCCCTAATTTTGCAGAGCTAGTGAAGCACATAATCTCCATGTTGAAAAAGGAAGCAGAGGTAAGATGGACTGATGCAGCAAGGAAATCTTTTGATTCCATTAAAGAGGCTATTATGCAGGCTCCTACTTTAATAAGCCCCGACTATAGCAAGGAGTTTCATCTCTTCTCATTTGCCTCTAAGGACACAATCGCAGCTGTTCTGTTGCAGCAAGATGAAGCCAGTCAAGAGCATCCAGTGGCCTTTTTCAGCAAGAACTTAAGGGATGCTGAGTTAAGGTACGATATCATTGAAAAACAGGCTTATGCTCTTGTTAAATCTTTGAAAGCTTTTCGAGTATACATCTTGCATTCCAAAATAGTTGCATATGTGCCCTCTGCTGCAATAAAGGATGTATTAACACAGCCCGATGTTGATGGAAAAAGAGCGAAATGGATTGCAAAAATGATAGAATTCAACATAGAAATGAAGCCCACCAAGTTGGTAAGGGGTCAAGGGCTTGCTAAATTGTTGACTCAGGAAAATTGCAGGTCTTTGGACATTGATTTCTTGTTCAATGTAGCAGAGAATGGTCAAACAGAGGAGCATAAAACAGCCGAAACAAAGAGAGAGCAGTCAGTGCCCAACAACCTAGCCTCATGTAGTTGGTATGCTGCAATAATCAATTTTCTCTTAAGGTTTGAAGTCCCTTCAGATTTCCCTCAAAGTCAAGCAAGAACTTTAAAATTCAAGGCAACAAAATATTGCATCAATGATGGTTTGCTTTATTGGAGGGATCCATCTGGAGTGCTTTTAAGGTGTCTGGACAAAGAGCAGTCAATGGTAGTTATGCAGCAGTTCCATGACAGCATGTGTGGAGGACATCATTATTGGAGAACTACAGCCCAAAAGATTCTCAGAGCCAGATACTATTGGCCCTCTTTATTTTCTGATGCTTTTGCTTTTGTTAAATCTTGTGACAGGTGCCAGAGATTTGAAGGTAAGCAGCAGTTGAAATCCCTGCCCCTAAAGCCAATAATTGCAAAAGGACCTTTTCAGCAGTGGGGCTTGGATTTTATTGGTGAAATCAACCCACATTCCAGTGGCCAGCACAGATGGATATTAGTAGCCACTGATTATTTTACAAAATGGACTGAAGCAATCCCAACAAGGAAGGCTAATCATAATGTGGTCATGAAATTCTTATCAGAAAATATTTTCAGCAGATTTGGTTGCCCTCATAAGCTAATAACAGATAACGCAGCAGCATTCAGGGCAAAGGAATTGGTGCAAATGTGTGATTCGATGGGCATTAAACTTGTTCATTCCACATCCTATTACCCCCAAGGGAATGGTTTAGCAGAATCCTCTAATAAAAGTTTGATTAGGATAATTAAAAAGCTGTTAGAGGATAATAAAAGGAATTGGGATGCCAAGCTAAAGTATGCACTTTGGGCGGACAGAGTGACTATCAAGAGATCTACAGGCTGCTCTCCCTTCAAGCTGGTATATGGTACTGAGTCCATTTTTCCAATTCAACTTACACTCCCAGTGGCAAAGTTGCTTCAAACAGCGCAAAATGAAGAGTATGATATGGCAAACAGAATCACTGATTTAACAGAATTATATCAGATTCGAGAACAGCTGGTTGAAAAAGCTACAACACATCAGCAAAAGGTCAAAGAAGCCTTTGACAAGAAGGCAAAAAGAAACAATTTCCAGGTTGGGAATTTGGTCATGAAATGGGATGTTTTTAAAGAAAAGAAAGGTAACCATGGCAAATTTGATGCTCTTTGGACAGGCCCGTTTATTATTTCACAGATTCAAGGGAACAATACCTTCATACTGAAAAGTATGGAAGGGGAGACAGTTTTTGATGGCCCAGTTAATGGGTGGTTTTTGAAAAACTATGTTATCTAAGGTCTCTGGCCTTAAAGCTGTAAATATTTTGCTTTTATCGGTTGTTAGTATAGCCATAGTAGACTCCATGCCCAATGAAACACTAGGAATTTTGCTAATATTGATTTGTCATGGGAAAGGCATTGATCTGCAGGTTCTTAAGACCTCACAGGGAGGATCTCATCCCCAGAAGGAGCCAGTGTTAGCTCTGCTACAAAATCCAACATTTGAGGATCAAATGCAGTCCTGATCAGGTTGTTTACGCGCGGAAGGATGCCCAAAAATGGATACAAAAGTGCTCCAAAAGCCTTATTAGTCCTCTCATAGCCTTCACCGATTGAAAAAATTGCAGGAGGAAAGCCTTTTGGAGGATGGAAATACACTATCGGGAGGCAAAAATACCCTAAAATTATGAAAAATCTAAAATCGCAGGCTTGACGGTCCGAGATCATATCAGCCGTTGGATCTGGCCGATCAGCAGTCCAGACCGTGTCGGCATTTCGCAGTCGGAGCAGGCGGGCAGTGGTAGCGACAAAGGAAACCTCACCGATGAGCGATCGTCGATATCGCATCGGCGGGTTATAATGGAGGGCCTTTATGTTTCGCGATATGCGATCGCCGACATCTTATCGCCGATATTGCGTCGGCATATCGCATCGGCGCTTACAAAGGGGGCAGTGCCTTTTACATGGTTATATGCGATGCGATATGCCGGACCCGATATTATCATAAGTAATTCTATATAAAATTTCAAGTCCGCGCTAAGGCCTTTTTCAATGGTTTTGGGCGCATTTTCGTTATATAATGAAATATGGGGAAATATAAAGGAAGCCTTGTGGGGTGCCGATAGCGATGAAGCCCGGACCCGATGGGGTTCGGGAAGCAAAATATATATGTTTTCAAGTCCGCCAAAGGCAAAATTCCAGTGTTTTGTAGCATTTTTTAATGTATTTTTAAACAGAGGATTGGCCGGCTATCATGAGCGATTGCGACCCGAAAAGCGACCCGATAGAGGCATAACGCATGCATTGACTGTCAATATTTGAATTATGGCAAAGCGGATGGTGTTTCTCAGTGGCGCAATGATCATAAAGGCAGGCATGCAGCAGTACAACGCAGTAGGTGGCCGCCTTCAAATAGCCGTATGGCCGAGCAGGAAAGAAGGTGTGTCCCAAACAGGTCAACATTTATCAGACATAATGGAGCCATTTCAATGTTCAGTGCCTGCAGTCAATCAACAGTATGGCCGAGAAGGAAGCAGGACACCACAGATCCACTCAAAGCATTCAATGGCTATGGGCTTTACCCATATTTCACTCCACCGACCCAGAAAGGACTGCAGAGCACCAGAGAGGGACAAATCTATTCAAAACACAATTAGATTTGTATCAGAGAGCCATTCCTAAATGTAAATATGGTTGGTGGCCATTTATGGGCTCCTCCATGCATTGCTTAATAGATATATTTTATATTGTAACACTATATATACTCAGAACTCAGATGTAATCGGATGATGAGTGTTTGATGAAGAGAACCCTGTTGTAAGGTTCAACTTCTGGAGACTGTAACTACTTTGTAACCTGCAGCGTCTGGTCTTCATTTCTAGCTAATACGAGCTTCTTTTGCTATTTATTGCTCACTTTCCACTTCTCTTTCTTGTTCTAGGCTGTGCCTGTTTGCATTTGTTTTATTGCTGTGAATGTTCAGCGTCAGAGGGGCTGTCATCCCACCTCTGCGTTAGGATTTAGCATGTATCATAGAACATGTGGGCGGGTTTCTATTGTTTAATGCATAGAGAGCTGTCATCCTGTCTGTGTGTTAGAAACTAGATTTACAGACCTCTTAACTGGTTGCAGCCGGCCATCACAGGGTCCTGTGCATCTGCTGGTGTGGTCAGTGTTCTCCATTATCACCTTATCTTCAAGCTGTGAGTAATAGGTGGTTAAAAGCCTTGTAGTCTGGAAGTGCTCACCCATGTCTAGGGTCAATCATAGTAGAAGTGGTTATCTGGCTTGAATATGCAGCATTTGTTCCATTCATCCACCATTTATCCAATTATATTTGGTTAAATTTTTAATGTTCCCGAGCATCACTGACATACAACCTAGGTGAGTTTCTTGGGGTGATAACATTAATTGGCGCCGTTGCCGGGGATAGGAGAATCGAAGCTCAGCTTCCCTGGGAGAACGACATAGTTTCAAGCTTTGATGACAGACAAGGTTTGAACACAGAATTTCGTTGTAATCATTTGTCTGGCGACTCCACTGGGAAGTTCTGGCTCAGTTTGTGAGGCATACTAGAAGAAATCCGCAAAAGCTTCTAGCTGAACCATTGCTTGACCCTGGAAAAGTTGTTAAATCGAAGAAATCATCAAAGAAAGGGGCATCAGGATCAGGTAAGCCTAGAAACTCCGATTTATCTCTGAAAGATGAGTTTATAGCTGAAGAATCACAGCCTGAAGTTTTAGAGCCCAGCACTGTTAGCAAGGAAATTCTTTTAGAGATCAGTTCAGCCCCTTTTGCAGTCAGTTCTCCTTTGAATCTCAGTCCAAAGAAAGTTTCCCATTCTGTCCAAAACATCCCAATATCCTTCCCATCCATTACATTATCTCCTGCTGATCTATCTGTTAGTATTCTTCCACATATCCCAAATATGGCAGGACAGCAAGCACCTACCAGGATTGAAAGGATCGTTGCTGCTAGATATGGACCGTTGGTCTTGCCTGTACCTCTGAATGCTATGCCTACAGGAGAATATAAAAAATATATGCCCAAATTTACTGGAACAGAGGGGGTGACAGCGGAAGAACATCTTGAAGCTTTTTATAGTTATGCTGACAATTTAGATATTAGTGAGAATGATGTATGGATGAGAGTTTTTGTCCAGAACCTTGATGGAGAGGCTAGGAAGTGGTTTAGAGAATTACCCCAGAGATCTATAGCAGATATTGAAGCATTAGATGAAGCATTTTTGAAGCAATGGGGAGATAAGAAGGACCTATTATATTATCATACTGAGTTTGGAAACTTGAAAAGAGAAAGGGGTGAATCTTTGCCTGATTTTAATAAAAGATTTAATAAGATGTACAGTAAAATACCAGCTGAGGTAAAGCCTACCCCCACCACTGCCAAACTGTTAGGGTCCCACCCTAACCCCCTTATCTATGTAATGGGACCACGTCATAGTTAAGAGTCAATAAAGCCCATATTAATAATTGTAAGTGGTTAATCCGTAATTAATAAA
>APFE031711641.1:87053-107473 GCA_000404065.3 Pinus taeda
CATCATTCACTGAGGTGTCTCTGTTTATGTAATTTCCATTATGCCTGCTATGTCTTTGATGTGATTCATTATTCTTTCTCCTATAGCAATCTTTAGCCAGATGTCCAGGTTTTCCACAATAATCACATTCAATGTTCCTTTTAACATAAGAATCAGGAGGTGCCATACCTTTTTGCTTTGCTTGAAAACGACCTCTGTTCCTGTCCCATGGTCTCCCTCGGAATGGTCTTTTGCCTCTTGCAGTCAAAGCCAAATCAGAACCATTTGACTCCAGTTCAAAATTTTTCATGCGCTCTTCTTCTTGAAGAAGAATTCCAGCAAATTCTTCAAACGTAGGAGGTGTCGGTCTAGCTGAGAGAGCTAAAATAAAGACTTTATAGTCGGGGACTAACCCCTTTAAAGCAACAGTTACCAAGTCTGTACTAGAAACCTTTTCACCAATATCACCAAGCTTATCACTAAAGTCTTTAATTCGGGAAACAAAGTTGCTAATGCTTTCATTGGCATCCATTTTGATAGATAGCAGCTTTGTTTTTAAAAATAAAATATGATTTGCATTAGTAGTCTCATACAAACCTTTAAGAGTGTCCCATGTTGCCTTTGAAGTTTCACAGTCCCGAATGTGAGGAATAATATTGTCCTTCACTGATATGCGTAGCAGCACCCTTGCTTTCATTTCACGCTTCTCCCAATCTTGAGTGGCAGTAGGAGGTTGAGGCTTGATCTCGTCACCTTTGACAATCGTCCAGAGATTGTATGCCTCCAGTACTGTTATGAGCTTAAATTTCCAATTGACATAATTTTCTCCATCAAGTTTTGTAGACTCATTTAAATATGAATCTGCAAGGGGATTAGCCATTTCTCCACCAATGACCAAATTCAAAAAAAATCACAAGCTTCTTAAGGTACAGGAAAGCTGGTTAATAAATAAAACTCTGCAAATTACAATAATACCGCAGGCCTCACTGCCTGAGAAATTTAATAAATAAAACTCTGCAAATTACAATAATACCGCAGGTTCAAGATTCTTCCCCTGCAATCAGCGGACAGCGTTCCTTTTCTTGACTGGTCCACGGCAGGTTTGCAGGTCCTGGTAGCGAGCACAATTCACATAGGCAGCACGCTTCAAGCACGCTTCAATTCAAGCAGGCTCCCTTTTCTCCAGCAACGTGTGCAGCTTCTAATCAGCACGCAGATTAATAAGCCTCCACTCTACGCAGCCATAAACCTCCCTTCACGCAGCACTGTGCTCCCCTTCACCCAGAGCCTCCACACTAACTCTGCTCTGATACCAAAATACAAATTACAACAAAAAACTATAACAAAAACACAGGCAAAAACACCAGCAAATGTGAGACAAAGCTCACACAACTTCATTACCTGTATTTGCTCAATTACATCACACTTATATAGGGAACTCACACACCTAAACTTCCTGAATATGTGCAACCAATTCCTAACCACTCACAACTAATTCTGTTCAACTACTCACAACTAATTCTCTTCAACCACTCACAACTAATTCTATTTCTACATTATTCTCACATATATAGCATCCACTCCTGCTTTCTTCACGGTTTAATTAGGTAATACATTTTAGTCCCCAAAACAATTGTGCGACGCGCTTTCCTCAAGGTCTAATTAAGTTCATCAATCATTCCTATTATTTCTTTTACACAAAGCCCCGGCATTTACTTCAAATTGAGTGTGTGGTTTTCAAGGGACTACGCATCCTCCTGATCGTCCAAACTTCTGGTATCAGAAGAAACCCGCCAAACCTTAATCTCGTGATCCACGCTTCCACTGTACACGTGGCATCCCATCACAGAATCTACAGACGCGGCAATGGATTTAACGGGCCCTCTGTGACCTTCTAACACCGCCAGACACTGATGCGCGTTTTCCTCTCCTCTTTTCACACTCTGAATGTATTATCAGCAGATCCACTGCATAAAAATTCTGCAACTCTCGCCAAGCATTAAATTGCGCGTTTGTGACCTCTCAAAACACCGGACACGGTCATATGCCGCGCACTACCCTCCCTTCGCCAAACAATGATGGAACGATCACAAACTCCGGAGTAGAGAATGGAGCCGTTTGGGCTGAGAGCCAATGCGTTGATAGCAGATTTGTGTCTCTCAAGCGTTGCAACCAGATAATGTTTTATCTCGCCTGAGGCCTTTGCCCAGATTTTGATTCTGGAATCCGCAGATCCTGTGTAAACAAAACCATCTGCCGAAACCACAAGCGCATTGATGGCATCGTCGTGCGCTCTGAAAGATTCAACGCATCTCAAGTCGGAAAGCGTCCAGATCTTCAACATCCTGTCCCAGGAACCCGAGTATAAAAGCCCATTTTTATCAACCGACAGAACCGATATGGTATCCACATGTTCAATCCAGAGAGCCTTCCTGTGCCTGCGCACTTCAACATACTTGACAGGAAGTATGGCGCTGATCACATAATCCTTGAGGGTCGGCATCGTGGCCACCAGCTTAGGGCCTGACATCTTCCCACTGCTTTTCCAAACTCTAATTCTATGATCTTGATGCGCGCTGTATATCCTGTCGCCGGAAAGCAGAATACACTTCACAGCCCCATCCCCGTGGCCAAACTGACAGTGCCCATTGACATCGGGATTTCTCCATACTCGAATTTTATTTCCGGAGGACCCGCTGAACAGGAGGTTGCCTTCCATTGCTAGAGAAAAAACGCACCCACTATGGCCTCTCAGTGTAGCTACGCACCGACAAACGGTGACTCCGCCGTTGGTCTTCAGAGACTCATGATCTATGATTCCAATAGAGGGGATTGATGCTAGACTGCTATCTGAACAACCACTTGATTGTGATTGAATGCTTAGCTGAGATGAAATACAAAATTCTGATTCGAGGCTTGTCGCAGGCCTTTTACTGTATTCAAACTGCTCTCACCTGAGGCAACTCGGTTGAGATGCTTCCTCAAAACTGTACTGAGATTTAACCATGTTATCTTTAGAATCCTTCATGGCTGAAGAGTCCTTAATCTTCCTTTTAACTGAGCTTGCTCTAGTAAAGAAGGAGGACATGTGCTGAAATTGAACTTGAATAGCCATGAGATTGATGACATTCACAGGATAAGCTAAAATTTCTAACAATGGAACCCCATCTCTGCCGAAAACACATCCAACCAGACCAGTTACTTATTGCAAGTGACACACTGTATTTTTCCTGGAAGTTGTGAGGCAAGCTGTCGGGCATTAACCGAGGAAGGTGAATAGAAGATTGTATGTTGATAAGGTGGGCATATTTTAAGCTTTAAATGATAAAAATGTTGATTATGGGCCACATCCGTACTTTCCAGATAGACCAGAAAATAAGAGCATAAGTTTATGACACTTTAATGGAGTAAAAATAAAAAAATACCGCGTCTGATTATGGCCTTATGAGTAGAAATGTTTAATTATAGATGTGATGAAAAAGTATCTCTTATAACACAATAAATTTTCCTTCCATCCCCGAATCCGATTCAAACGCGGTGGGTGCCAATGAAAAGATGAGTCGTGGAAACCTTCGGAGGTACGTAAGGAAGACATATTTTGTTCTTTTAACGCCTCTAAGACACAAAATAAATAAATAAACCCCAACAGTTTCCAGGTAGCCAAGCATTTGATTTTCAGCATAGCCTTGACTTTCCTATGAATGGCAGGAATCTTCGAGCATTTGATTTCAGAGGGGAGGAGGCCTCAAAAAGTGTCACCCGTAGATTAAGCATTACACTTTGCACCAGCAGCCGCACCACAATTTCCACCGGTAGTTCCAACTACATCCAGCTGATCTGGTTGATTCTAGATAAGATTCTAATGTAAAATTGGAATCAGAGGGGAGGAACCGAGGGAAGACGACAGTTCTTTGACTTTAATTTATTATATATTAAATTTAAATATAGTATTTTAACATATTGTTAACTCATGTCGTTAAATATTTTGGTAATCCCATGAGAAACATAAAGTATTGAACGTACGGTTTACCGATCATCTTTAAAAAAATAATTTAATTTTTGGCTAAGAATCTGACAGGTTTGATTGTCAAGGAAGTGAGATAACAAAAAGGGGAGTATACATGGACTGAAAAAGGGGAACAAGAAAGAATGAGGGACGCATCGAGTGGCGGCGAAAACGGAGAAACAATTTTAATATTATTATATATTATTGTTTCAAAAGCTACAAAGAGACATGGATAGATTTTTTAAATGGGAAAAATAGTATGAAAGTTGGAAAAGAAGAATGCATTTATAGATATGTATGTCATATATATTAGCAAATGTTAATTTTATAATAATAATATCTATTTTTAAGTTAGAGTAAATTGGTGTATGAGATCTTTTTTTTGTGGGATAATGGACTTGCTAGCGATTTGACTGCTAGTCTAGTGAACATACATACTCTACTCTTTGTTGGTTGAACCTATGATTCTTGAGAGGAAACACATGCTCTTAACCATTAAGCCCCACTCACGCTGTTATATATTATTATATTACATAAATATTGTAAATGATTATATTTTAGTTTTATGATATATATATATATATATATATTATTTTTTTTTTTTCTAAAAATTAATTAAAATTTATTTATAGTGTATTTTAATTTACATATGAATGATAAGTGGTGCTATTTTAATTTCATATATAAACCAAATTAAAATACAAAATAGTGAAATTTTATAATGAAGATTAAGCCTTGGATGAACAAAGGCCATAAAAAGGCTTTTCAAAAGGCAATTATGTGTACATTTCCTCCAATGAAAACATAAAGATTATCTTAAACTCTTGCATACAAGAAAACTAAAATGCAATTGGAAAGTAGAGTTTGTCCAAAAACTAATAATTACCTCAAAAAGTTGAAAATTAAGCCCTTGAATAGTCTGCAAAAGGAATATCCAACCAATCTACAAAACTAAACAATATTGGTAAAATCCTAACAAAACTTTTCCACCCTTGTTTAGTTTAAAGGGCCCACAAATTAACCCAAAAAATAATTGAAATTCTGGCAAGATTATGACAAAATTCAGTAGAAAATTTTGAAAATATGTGTTTTAATTGTCAAACTATAGGGTTTTTCGTGGTGCTGAAGCCATTTCCACCATTCAAATGCTCCAATATTCTGATTTTTTATTTTTATTTTACTAGAAATCTGTAGTCTCGGCAAATTTGCAGCGTCGAAGATGTTTCATTTCATTGGGATAAAAATTAAAATCAACATTTTGATGATGAAGAATTCCACATTCAGGTTGGTGTTTCCAAGTATACAGAACATAATGTGAGGAATTGAGAATACTTTATGCAATCCATGCATTTTGGCATTGTTTCTTAGCTAACTTCTAAGTATTTATGTAAGCCATTAAACTCTTTTATATTTAACAAATAAATCAGTACTACATTGAAGGATCTATTGATAGCCACTGCTACTAGAAGTATTGTAGAGTTAAGCTATATTTAACTGAAAAATATTATTTATTAGTAGGTTTAATATATCTATTGTTTCAGAAGCCATTAGAAAGAAACAAGCACATCAATGTTTAGAAAAATGAAGAAATTTAAAGGACCTAAACTAATATGTAGACATTATTCTATATCAAATAAACAACTATCGTGCCCCAAATACTTCTCACAACTTCACCATCCCTAATAACTATAGATTTCAATGTCATAAGTTCTTATATCTTGAATTTCAATAGGTGATGAAGGAATCACCCTAAACATGCATATAGATCAGCTAATTCACTGAAAGAGTTGTCTTCTAAGAAATGCTCAGTGCCCATCTTCAGATTGGTCGACCAATACACATTAGTTCAATCCAGGATGGTTTGATAAGGTTTACATGATTAGTCCAAATTAAGTTCTTAATAATACAAGTCTCGTCTAGAGAATTGATAGAAGATTTCAAGGTTTCCTTCCAACCAAATAGCCAACACATTTTCATTGATAATTCAAAATTTGTGTTGCACCCAGACGAAGTGAGCACATCGATGATCGTTTATAAACTACAACGGATTCACATACTAGTCAACTAGTTATGGAGTCATTCAATTCGTCAATATAAGACAGCCTCAACCAAAGCCAAATCCTTCATTAGCTTCATGAATTGCCAAAAGTAATCGCTCTTGAAGTTGTTCTTTAGAGGAGTAATCAGAAAGATCTAACTAGTTGAAACTGCACACCAAAAGCACGATATAACAAAGCATAAGATATTTGGAAGGTGATTAGATATGCTCTTAAAGAGCCATCTGATTTTCGTACTAACAAATCACTCACCTATGTGCTGAAGGAATTCTTTCCCAAGATCCATATGCTTTGTGAATTCTAGATATTCCTTGAAGAGCCTTAAATCCTTCCAATGGGACTTGCCAATTTTAAAGTGCTTATTAAATAAGCATTTTTAGGTTTCTTTATCATTGTAGAGATGGAAAACTAAGTATAAATATAAACTCCCAAACTAGAGGATACAAGACATTTTATAAGTTTTATTTTTAATAAGATTTAACATTATGGATGTTGTTCCTCAAAGGAAAAAGGAATAATTTAGATGTCCCAGTGATAAACTACAGTAAATATGCCATGTCCTCCTTACTAAAACTTTGAACAACTTCCCAAAACCATTGAACAACTGAAGATGTAGAAGTGTATCGATTGTACTATGTATTGGCTTTGAGATCCTCAACTGCAAGATCAAATATGTTGGAAGGTCAATTGTCATTGAAGATCAAAATAAGTTATGTTGGTACTAATCCATTGAAACTTTCCATAAATGCATTGATTTGAGGGCGAATAGTAGTTGTTAATCGATGTTCAACTACAAGATCCAGATATTCATGTTTATTTTCTTCTGTAACTCTTACATTTCTTCCTTTAGGTATAAGTTCATAGTCTGTTACCTGTGGAAATTTCAAGGATACAAAAGAGAAATTTTTTGTGTCGAATAAATTATTAGAATAAAAAGTTTCAAAAAATGGCATTCGTAAGTGCATTCGTTCCATAAAGCACACCTTTCAACATATCTCATTTGCACACGTTTTCCGGGAGCAAAACCATATTGTAGATATGATTTCCAAAATAGGTGTGACTGGAACACTTGGGGTCATCCACTATGCTTCATATATACAAGAAAACAAGGTCGACTCTGACAATTTTCTTATTTCCTAATTCTTCTGAACTCAGATTTTGAATATTCAAGAGTTAATATGCTTTTTGCAGGACTCATCATCGCTGTAATTGTTTTAATTTATTTTGAAAGGATCTATTTGACATAATGTAAGTGATAGGCTTTTGTTTGGCTTTTGGTTCCAACATGCCATTGCAAGTGATAGTGCTGAAAGGTTTGTTCTTTTGCAAGAATCAGGAAGACCATAAAATACTAAGATCCATGTATATGTACTCGCTTTTTTATATATAAAAGATAGCTTATTTTTTCTTTTGAATTATATATATATATATAAATAAGTGTACCAAGAAGAGAACAAGTAATACCTATGTTTTTTCATATAGATTTGTTTCTCTTCATCTGCATCTATATTAAATGTCAAATCAAGGATGTTACTAATATCATTCTATCAGCAGAAAGAGAACTTCAACCTTAAAATGATCAATATATTAACTAATTCATTGTCGAAAATAGCAACAAGAAATGATAAAAATAGAATCTAGAAATTTCGGTTTAATTTGTCCTTGAATTAAACTAAGAATTAAAATCAAATTTTATTCTCATAGCAACTTGTAATAGTTAACTAGAGTAAGTTGACTTAGTTAACTTAAGAAATTCAACTTGGAAGTATTCCTGAAGTCATGTATATGTTCTCCCTATATTATAGGGGTCCAGGATAAGTTAAGTATGAGTTGTAATTAGTTAACTCAGTTTTCTAAGTTAAGTCTAGTTAAATTAGTTCCAAATTGTTTGAGGAACAAATAGTGAGTTAACAATCAATTGATGCATTAGTGCACTCAACTAGTGCTACTCTAGTTAATTGAAGATTTCGTTAACAAAAACTCATGCATGTCATTTATGAGAAAGACCTAGTTGAGACTAGAGTGTAGAGATAGTGTACTATTTGTTGTATAATTTTCTGAGTTGTACAGATGGTGCATGCAATCAGAGAAGGAACTAATTTTGGATTATGCAATTATGAATGAGGAATTTCCCTTTAAATACAGGCTAATTCTCTCTGGAATTGTGCAAATAATTAGAAGCTTGGAGGCTTGGAAATTTGGCTAATTATTGGCCAAAGGAAGTCATCAAGCAGAGGATAAGAAATACTTGTGTATATTAAGCTCAAGGTTGAATATAGCATATTGTATTCATCCAAATTATTTAACAAAAGGCACAAGGAAATATGGACTTGGAGAGCTAGAGAATTAGCTATGTGTTAGCCAAGAGTTTGCTTGTGAGTTGGAGATTGATTTTACTGAGTGATGGGGTTGTTCTTGTGATAATAAGCATTGTATTATTATCTTATATTTCTGATTAATGCAAGACAGATAATGGGGTTTTGAGATGTGGATTTCCCTGGATACTTATTGTATTATGTGCCATTGATGTTCTTCCTCTTATCGATTATTGTTTTGCTTGATCTTTATGCGCTTCCACTGGAAAGAGTAGAAGTAGATTTTTGTCTCTTTCTTTAGAAAATTGCATTAGCTTCTAAATCTACAGGATTTTCTACATGGTATCAGGGCTAAGAAAAATATACTAGAGGAGATTTCGAAGTTTTGAGTTTTGGGTCGTGAGTTTGTAGAGCAAATATGAAACATTTTGTGAAAGAAAATTTAGAAACAGGTAACATATTTCGATTCTTTGTGAAAAAATACCCAAATTCAAAAAACAAATCAGCCAAATCAAAGTTCAGATGAGGAAGATATCGCTAATTTAAAATCAGCTCTTTGTCCAAAAAATTTCATTACGGCAGGATAGATGAAACATATTGGTGTGCTAGCCAAGAACCTGTATTCTCTTGAGGTTCAAGATGCATGCAAAGACTTGAGGAGCGAGGCAAAGGTTAGAGACTTGGTGGTTGAGAGGGAGAGTAAATTACCTCTCAACATGTAGCCCCAAAAGAAGCCTTAAAAGCAGCTTGAGGAAGTTGTGGAGTAGCCACAACTAGAGAAGCTAAGAGGAGACCGAGTGGAGGCATCCATCATGCATAGACCTCTAGTAGGAGGAAATTTCGAGCTAAGTGGGTAGAGGAATCACATGTAGCCATACCTCCAAGTGTGAGGTGGGGCAATTTGAAGTGATAGTCCTAAGAGGGTTGAAATTGGGTAGGGTCCATTGAGTGGTTTTATCTCATGGAGCATGCCATGCTACGAGAGCCCAAAGTACATAGTAGCAAGAGGAATCAGTGGGATTGATGTAGCCATATATATAAGTGAAAGAGGCTAGAGTAGTCAGATACTGAAGAAGCATAGAGAATGGTTGACAATAGTGCAAAAAGGCAAAGTCAACAAAAGCAGAGAGTTTTCAGTCGACAAAGGCAATAACAGTCAAAGACTTTGATGACAGAGGCATCATTCTAATTCAGGTTGGATGTTTTTTGTTTCTAGAGTTGTTGGAGCAACAACACAAGAGAGAAGTGTTGCATGCAAAGCATTCCAAAGGTTTGGGATCGGGATTGAGTTGAATTCCTTTCTTGTTGAGAGGGAGTGTTGAAAATAGCAACAAGAAATGATAAAAATAGAATCCAGAAATTCCAGTTTAATTTGTCAGTGAATTAAACTCAGAATTAAAATTGAATTTTATTCTCATAACAACTTGTAATAGTTAACTAGAGTGAGTTGACTTATTTAACTTAGGAATTTCAACTTGGAAGTCTTTTTGAATTCATGTATATGTTCTTCCTATATTATAGGGGTCCAGGATGAGTTAAGTATGAGTTGTAATTAGTTAACTCAGTTTATTGAGTTAAGTCCAATTAAATTAGTTCCAAAATGTTTGAGGAGATAATAGTGAGTTAACAGCCAGTTGATGCATTAGTGCACTCAACTATTGCTACTCTAGTTAACTGAAGATTCCCTCATTAGAAACTCATGCATGTCGATTATGAGAAAGACCCAATTGAGACTAGAGTATAGGGACAATGTACCATTTGTTGTATAATTTTCTGAGTTGTACAGATGGTGCATGCAATTAGAGAAGGACATAATTTTGGATTGCACAGTTATGGATGAATTTCCCTTTAAATATAGGCTAATTCTCATAGGAATTGTTCAAGGAATTAAAAGCTTGGAGGCTTGGAAATTTGGCTAAGTATTGGCCAAAGGAAGTCATCAAGCAGAGGATAAGAAATATTGTATTCATCCAAATTCTTTGACCAAGGGCACAAGGAAATAGGGACTTGGAGAGCTAGAAAATTGGCTAAGTGTGGGCCAAGAGTTTGCGTGTGAGTTGGAGATTGATTTTACTGACCGTTGGGATTGTCCTTGTGAGAACAAGCATTGTATTATCATCTTGGATTTCTGATTAATGCAATATAGATAGTGGGGTTTTGAGTTGTGGCTTTCCCCAGATACTTATTGTGTGATGTGGCATTGATGTTTTTCCTCTTGTCGATTATTGTTTTGCTCGATCTTTATGTGCTTCCGCTGTAAAGTGTAGAAGTATATTCTTGTCTCTTGCTTTAGCAAATTGTGTTAGGTTATGAATCTACAAGATTTTCTACATTCATCAGTGACTTGTGTCACATAAATAAAAAGAGAAAGTTAAAATGCTGTGTTAATTTGAGGATTGTTCATAGAGCAAAAGACACATGTTAACTCTAGTTAAAATAGAAGCGAGGAGAAGCCTATTAGAAAGAAATAACAACACCAAAAACTGCTACATACATCCAACATACATTTCATATTCTTATAATAACTAGGATCAATAGCCTCAATGACATGATATGTCACTTTCACACCAAGTATGTGCTTATAAAAATGATAAAGTAAAATAGACATCTAGGAGTTGGCCATCTAATAACACTTTTGCAACATGTAAATAACATAATCAGCAAAAGACATCAGAAATATATCATACAAAAAGATGAAACTTAAAAACCCCTTTCAGACTAATGATCCACTAAAGTCTAAGAGAAGCATTACCATACATCCTACAAATTTGAAGTAGGATAGATGTTTTGTTTGAATAACTGAATTTGGATTGGGTTGAAATGTAGATTCAATCCCAATAGTGGTGAACAATAGAGCACCTTTGTCAAAAATCACCCTAGAGAGTAATTGGTATCAATCTCTTGTTAACCCGCCATCATCATTGCCCTCTTCTCCTTGAAAATGCATCGATAGATGCCCATGAGATATTGATTTGAATGCATCCACAACTGATTATACGAATCTTCCAAAAAATAAACTCGACGAACACAAATACACAGTGGTGGAGAGGGAACGTCAATATGTTGTTCTTTGATCCTTGATCGAAAATAACCCTTTTTGTTGTCAAAATCGATTAATCTTGATGCGCTTAACATAAGAGAAAGAGACGTCTCTAATAAACCAAGATTTTGTCGTATTAAAGAATTAAGAAATATTTGATGCTTCTCAGAAAACCTAACAAATGTTGCACTTCCCTCTTCCTTTTTTTGTGGGGAAGTAGCTGATTTTACACATGAAAATGTTGTGCATGTTGCAACTTCTTTAGTCTATCTTGCAGTCACATCACAATTTTCCATCTGCATAATTCTACTTCCTAAATGTATTTTTTCACACAAGATAAAGAGTACCTCAATAAATAGCAACAACCATTGAGAACCTAGAGGAAGAGGAGGTGACATGGCAACTATAACTTCAATAGTGTCCGGTGCAGAATTTGTGTTGCATGTAGTCATAAAAGAAGTCGAAATATTACCCAACTTTCTTTTTCTCTTTCCTATATAGACACTTAATTCTTTCCATAAAGGTTGAAGAGGTTTACTTAGTTCTCTA
Source organism: Pinus taeda (assembly GCA_000404065.3). Lineage (NCBI taxonomy): Eukaryota > Viridiplantae > Streptophyta > Pinopsida > Pinales > Pinaceae > Pinus > Pinus taeda. Next base: position 99,000 of record APFE031711641.1, read on the forward strand.
AAAATAGCAGTTCCTTCTTGTTCCCTACCATACCTTTGAGTTTTATGGATATCTAATTCATCGCTAATACCTGAAACTAATGTAGTCAATGCTTTGAGTATTATCAAAATCGATTCTCTAACCATGGAGTGTGAACTTAATCCCAACATCTCAGTGTTTTCTAGAGTCATTAGTTCACACATAGAAACATCACTTAAACCACCAACCAATTTTGCTAGTTCAGAAATCAAGTGTTTACTATGAAGATACGACATACTCGCCAACTTCTTCATAATTTCTCTTGCAAGTGAATACACCTTATCTGACAATTTGTGTAAATGCATTGTATTAGACTATAGAAGGAAATTTAATTTAAATTAAATATAGTATATCAATGCTTGCCATGTCTTGCTTTGTACAATGAAAATTTGTTCATGTGGATGATTTGATCGTTTATCCTACAAATTAAGATTGATAACTTTCAAAGAAAAGATGATACATCCAAACAATTGGCTTCTCTTCCATTGTAGAACAAAGAACCTAAATCCAATGCTTGGTGCTTAGACATCCCCATGGGAATACATGATACCTCAGATTGATTTGGAATAAATTTCGAATGAAAAGACAAAAGTGGATTTGCCTTGAATCTATAATCATGTATGCATGATTTGAATCCACACTTAGTAAGTAATATATCTAGTGCATCATGCATGGCTCTTGCGAGTCCACCCACCCCTTATTACCAGGAATAGTGTCCACTCGGAGCTGCTATTCCCACTAAGACTGGTAGCTATCTTAGAAACAAGCAAGTAAAGTCTACTTTCATTTTCCTTTATGAGAATAGATAAGAGTGGAACAAAGGAGACCAACCTTAGTCTTGCGCTTGATTTCCTTGTTTGATTCGTCTCCTTCCGGATAGAGCTTTGCCGCTTCTTCTTCGTCTGCCCAGCTTCAAAGAGCACTTGTGGAATCATAGCAACATATTACTATTGAAGAACAAAGATCAATATTCATAAATAACACAGGACCAGATGTGTGTTAAACATACAAATGCATATATAAGCAAACGTACAAGAATATGGAGGAAAACTTGAATATATTTATTAAGATAAAAAGTAGCAAGAGGATTACAACCATATGTTCTGACCCATCATCATCCTCTAGCAAGAAAGCCCTTCTTCACCTCAAGTAAAGCTTGGATCACCCAACACTATGAAGTTACACCAGAAAACCAACAACACTTCTCTACAAGATACAAGATTCCAGCCTCTGGATCTCTGTGATGAGGGATCCATATATAGATGATTGTAGGGATGTGAGTCATCTTCTGGGGTCTTGATTAGTGTCCTCTCTTTGATAGTTCCTGATTCCACTTGGAGAATGATTATCTCTTAATAATCCCTGGTCGAAAATAGAGAGGCAAGTGTCAGAGGGGAAGCTTCTGGAAGATTCCATGATCTTCCACCTCGCAATTTGTCCCTGCCATTTGTCCATTCCTGACCTGTAGGTTTTAACCCCGTACAGAAATTACCTGCATACGAATTCTAAATCACATGAAAAATAAAAATGCGAGAGCATAACACATAAAACACATATACACAGAGATTTCCCAATCTCAAAACCGAGACTACCAGCTTGATTTTTCATTATATTCCTTTCAATGTTACAATACATATTTATACATGCCGAAGCATCCAATACCATGGACCGAAAATCATCGCGTCCAAAACCATGGACCGAAAAACCATGGGTAGGTTCGCCCAACCTAATATAGGGTCCAAAAAAAAAATTCTCGGGGCGCTGCCCCGAACCCCGTAAAGGGGGGCTACCCGCCCGCTGCGTAATCGGCGCAACGAAGGGGGGGCTCCGCCCCCCCTCTAACCCCCCGGTTCACTACGTAGGTTAGTCGTGGAAAGAATATAACACAACCCAACAGCAAGAAGGAAGACCCATTTCCTGTGAAAGTAGCAAACTTAAAGGAAACAAAATACTAAACCCACCTATGAAAAATAAATGTTGGCCATACTATATGTAGTTAAGAAATCACATCCATACATAATTGGAAGACACCTCAAGGTAAAAATAGATCATGCTAGTCTAAATTATTTCTTAGAGCAAAGATTGTCTTCAGAAGGGCAACCAAAATGGGTCACAAATATTTTGGGTTATGAGTTTGAAATTATCTTCAAAAGGGAAAAAAAATTATGGCATAAGCACTATCAAGGGAAGAGGAAGAGAAAAATGGTTTACTGTGTGCTATTTTCATTCCACAATCAAACTGGGTGGAAGAAGAAAGGACAAAATGGTAGTAAGATGTGTTAACATATTCTATGCCATTATCAAATCTTACCTTAACAATTTGATGTCTAGATTGTTTCTCAACAAAGGCCTTAAAGGACCTATTACTTAACCAAATGTATTCAATTCCATTAAAATCCCTTGGCAGCATTGATTGTTAATGGGCAACTGGAAAGTTATTCCTGAACTACGTGTTTTTGAACTGGTGCACTTGCGCCCCTGCCCAACCTTGGCTCCCGCGGCCCTTTGCAGGCCCTCTGCCTAGCAACCCCTGCTGCTGGGCTCTCTGCTTCCGCTCCTGGCATCCCCGCAATCGAGCACTGCCTCCCTCTTTCAGCCAGTGCTGCTGCTGGCTCTTTTTTGGTCCCCTGGTTCTCATAGCTGGGTGTGACTCCTCCCAGCTACAAGACTCTAATGAGTAAGCTGTGATTTTTTCTTCTCTAATCTCTGAAAATGGTGCCCCATGAAACAAACCCACAGCTTCAAAGTTTGTTAAAAAACTAGCTGATATCCCAGAAATTTCTCTTCCTCTTAGTCTTCCAAGGAAAGCAACAATCTCTCTAGCAGAGAGAGGCTTGGTTGGCCAATTTACTGGACTGTGGCCCTCTCCTAGAGCTGTTCAGAAATGGGTGGAGCGTAACTGGAATGTGAACATTCAAGGGAAAATCGCAATAAGATTCTGTGGAAGAGGATACTACACATTCCTCTTCAAATTCAAAGAAGATCGGAATCTCATCTTCAGAAACAGCCCTTACTTCATGGACTCAAGAGGTCTTTACCTAAATAGATGGTCACCAGATTTCGACCTAGAAATGGATATCCCCAATGCAATCCCGGTCTGGGTTCGTTTGCCTCACCTCCCTCTCTATTGTTGGGGAGATGAATCGGTTAAAGCAATAGGAAATGTTATTGGAAAATACATCGACAGATGTGAACCAAAGGACAACATGCACACATGCACCAAGATATGTGTAGAAGTCGACCTATGGAAGGGCCTCCCAGAAGCAATCAAGATCAAAGTGGACCAGTGGACCCATATTCAGCAGCTGGACTACGAACAAATCTCGTTCAAATGTAAGGTATGCCATGAATACGGTCATTTTGCTAATAGGTGTAGTAAGCTAAAAGAAATTAAAAGGACTGAGAATGTAGAAGCCAATGAAGATACATGGGAACAAGTTAAAAAAATAAAAATAAATATAAAAAAAATAAAAAAAATAAAAAAAAATAAAAATAAATAAAAATAAATACAACAACAAACAAACAAACCCAAAGCAACTGGTCCAAAAACAAAGCAACCCCTAAGAAACCAGCTGCAACCTCCCCCCCCCCCACCCCCCCCATCTTGACCCAGTCAATACCCTCAACATCAAATCCATTCAAATCCCTGGAAGAAGAAGATCCTGCATCCCCGCAATCTCCTTCTCAAGACAAATCTTTAGCAGTTATTCACTCCCCTTCTCAGAATTTTCCTTCACCTCCTCCCACTATAGATCGTATCCTTACAAGAAACAAAGTGAAATAAGCAAGCATCACCTCAGAGCAACCAAAAAAAGCTGGTAGGAAGTCAAATAAAGAAATAAGAGATGAAACAATAGCTAAAGAAATGGCCACAGGTACTCAACAACCAATGGATTCTTTTTTGGCCAAACAAAGAAGAAGTGGGGAGAAGATAAAGGAGAAGAGTGGGGCTCACCAAAAAGCAAGCAAGTAATGAATTTGGTCTCTTGGAACAGCAGGGGTTTGGGTTCCTCTACAAAATCCAATGCAGCCCGAGATTTCATCAATCAAGACAGCCATATATCTTTTTGATCCAAGAGACCAAAATGTCTAATCAAGACTTTCAAGAATTCATAAAAAAAAAAAAACACAAAAGCTTTGAAGGAATAGCGACAAACTCATTGGGTGCCTCAAGAGGAATAGGCACAATGTGGAACAAGAGGAAATGGGACCTCATCAGTGAAAAATCAATTCACTGGTGGGTCAGAACTGATCTCAAAAACAAAATTACAAATGAAAAATTCACAGTGTTAAACATTTATGTTCCAAATCATTACAGGGACAAAGCCTATTGTTGGGATTTTGTTAAATCAAAGATGCAGGAATGCCAAAGAAGTAAGATGGTATTGGGAGGCAACCTAAATCTAATAAGAAACATTGAAGAAAAGATGGGAGGAAAATATTTCACTGACCCATCAAGAGCTACTTTAGAAGAAATAATAGAAGCTCATAAACTCATTGATATACCACCATGTAATGGAAAATTTACATGGAGCAACAAAAGAGTAGGAACTCACGATATCAAAGAAAGACTAAAGAGGATCTTAATTCATGAAAGCATAGTAGCAGGATTCTCATCCATAAAAAGCAAGATCGTCCATGCCACAGCTTCAGATCACAAACCTGTGGTTTTGAAACTAGACAGAATAGAATATTTTGGGCCAATCCCATTCAAATACAACAAAAATTGGGACAGCAAGGAGGACTTCAACAAGATCATTAAAGACAATTGGGAGATAGAAGTTATCAGATCCCCTCACTTTGTTTGGGAATCCAAATTAAAAAATTTAAGAATAGCAATCAAAAAATGGGCAAACGAGAATGAAATAATAGAGAAAAACAAAAAATTCAAGTTGCGTAGAAAATTGGAAAAATGGAACCAGGAAAAGGAAAGGCAGCAAACATCAGAGGAAGAGCAAGTCCAGGAAAAAGAAATTTTCATGGAACTATACAGGCAGAACAGAATTGAGGAGGAGGAGCTAAGACAAAAATCGAGGTGGCTCTGGCTCAAAGCGGGAGACAAAAATACTTCTTTCTTCCATAACAATCTCAAACTCAGAAAAGCTGGAAATCAAATAGACAAAATCCTTGCGAAGGGGAAAGAAGTTAGAGAGCAAGAGGAAATCAAAGAAGTAGCCCATAACCATTTCAAATCCCTCTTATCTGTTGATGCCCAGCCTATGGATAGCATGTATTTTCTCCTTCCAGTGGACTGCAAAATCAGTGGGCAGCAAAACAGCAATTTGGAAAAGGAGGCTTTTGAGGAAGAAATTAGAGAAGCTACATGGAGTATGTAGCCGAACAAGGCTCTTGGGCCAGATGGCTTCACCATTGATTTTTACAGGACTCATTGGGACATAATAAAGAAAGATCATATCAGGATGGTCAAGAATGTTTTAAAAAAAAAACAAGATGGGAGAAAATACAAAATCTTCCCAATTTGGCTCTCATCCCTAAAGAGTTAAACCCTCTCTCTTTTGACTGTTACAGGCCCATTTCTCTTTGTAACGCCTCCTATAAAATTTTCACAAAAATCTTGGCAAATAGGCTGAAAAATCTCTTGCCCACTCTCATCTCAGAGAATCAAGGAGGATTTGTCCCAAAAATATAGATAACAGACAACGTTATTCTGGTGCAAGAGGCCATCCACAATAGTTTACAAAGAAAAGAAAAAGGCATGGTCATTAAACTTGACATGGCAAATACCTTTGATAGGGTCATCCATCAATTTCTTGTGGTTGTTATTTAGAAGTTTGGAATCTCTAACAAACTCATCAATATCATAATGGAATGCATTTCAAATTCTTGGATAGCCCCTCTGATCAATGGAAGGCCCAGCCGTTACTTCCGAAGTTCCAGATGATTGAGACAAGGTTGCCCTCTTTCCCCCTTCCTTTTCATCATCACGGTGGAAACTTTAAGCATACATCCAGAATATCAAAGGAAAAAAAGGGAGATAACTGGCATTAGCATAGCGAGAGGAATAAAAGAAATCAATCACTCTCTCTTTGTCAACAACACACTCCTAATTGGAGGAACTTCAAGCTTAATAGCCAGGAGATTCAAGAAAATTCTTAATTCCTTCCTGGCTGTTTCAGGGGGACTGCTTAACAATAAAAAGTGCAGAATATATACTTTGAATGTCTTGCCCCAAGTAATGCAAAGGATCTCCCAAATCATGGATATCCTGGCACAAAAGAATTGGAGCCATTTCTCCTACCTTGGCCTTCCGCTGGCAAAGGAAGTGGTCAAGTCCGAGGCTTGGAACAAGCAGATAGAAAAAATGAGAGGGAATCTTCAAAGTTGGGGGCTGATGTGGTTAAACTTAGTGGGCAGGACCATCCTCATTAAAGCTCTCCTCTCGGCCCTTCCCATTTATCAGTATGCTGTTATTTTGGCTCCAGCTAGCATCCATAAACAAATGGAGCTAATCATGAGAGGCTTTCTCTAGCAAGGAGGGAAACAAGACACAAAAAAATTCAGTTTGGTTCATTGGGAACAGGGGATCCTCCCCTTTGAAAAAGGAGGCATATCTATTTAGATCCCAAGTTTAACAAACAAAGCGATGGCCTTTAAACTTGTGTGGAGAATGCTAGTGGAAAAAGGCAGTTGGTAGGTTGAGGCTCTTCTGAAGAAATACCTCAACAGATGACATTCAAAGATCCTCTCTGATCTGATTGTAGAAAGACCATGCACTGAAGCATGGAGACTCATTAAAAAGGTTATTCCTCAAATCAAAAATCATATTTCAAAGATCCCTGGAAATGGAAAAGATATAAATCTATGGACAAATAGAATAATGGGATCAGAGCCACGAAGCCAATTTCAGCAGTATAGAACCTTGAAAAATTCGATGGAGGCAAAAAGCCTAAATTCCCTCCATGACATTTTGGTCTGGGATCAAAACTGCTGGTCTGCCTGGAAGGACCTTCCCCTCCCAAATCACTTAAAAATTAGTGGGTTGAACTGAAAATAACGTCGACTAGAGCTGCCCCTGTTAGCTCTGCTATACAACGATGATTTTCTAAGGTCAGAGACAGGCTTGGTCTGCTCGGTTGTCTTCAAAGGAAAGCTCGCATTTGGTCATTTTCTCCTTTTTCCTCTTCCCGTTCACCCCTAAAACCTCTCCATTCCCCAAATAAACCCTCCGAAATCCGACAAAGCCCCTTTTTATCCCCAGTCCTAAGTGCGAAGCTCAAACCTACCATAAGATCCGATCATTTAACTTGGCGCTTTCATAACTCATCGCATTTAATCAAAACCGTCGATCAATGCATCTTGATCCAACGGTTCCCCGCCACAAATAACCTACTTGTCTCTTTCCTGTCGTCCAATCATATCGCACGATCCGACGACATCCGCTTCCCCTGCTGCCAAAACATATTCGCACGTTAACTCACGATCAAAACAGTTTTGGTCCCTTCACATCTGCCACACGTTGCCCGATAACTCGCATCACTCGCCCTCGTACGATTACCACCCGACCTCCAAAAGCGGTGTGAACATTACCACTTACCGCTTAACCCCGCTCTCCCTGCCCGATGAACTCCGTGCATCTTTCGGGCTCGGCGACCGTTGGATCTGCCCGCCCGAGATCCAACGGCCTGTGATCACCTCACTCTCATATCTCTTGATATCCTCTGCAAACCAATCTCCGTCGTCTGGTCGTTTGATCTAATGGCCAGTTTCGTGTCTCTATTTAGTTTGTCCACCCGCCATGAAGTCCACGCTCCTTAACTGCTTTGCGCACCCAAAGGACGAGCATAACCAGTTCCTGGTACCATTCGTACCAGATCCTCAACCACTGCATTCAAGGGATAGTATGGCCGAGAAAGAAAGGACAAGCCTCGAGCAATTAAATGCATTTATCAGTTACGGAATTTCTTCCATATGACACTCCACTTGCTCGAGAAGGACAACAGAGCATCCGAGAAGATCAAATTTGTTCACTGAAGTAGGCAGACCGCACCAGAGACTCCATCAAACAGTTAAAGTGGTTGGTGGTCAATTATGACCCCTCCACCCCTAGAATAGCAGAACATCTTTGTAATGAAACTCTATATATACTCTAAAAACAGATGTAATCAGGGTTGATGGTTGTTGTTTTGATGTAAGGTTCAACTTCTGGAGAATGTAACTGCTTTGATACTTGTAGCGTCTCATCGGCATTTTCAGCTAATACAAGCTTCTTTTGCTATTAATTGCTCACTTTCCACTTCTTTTCTTGTCTAGGTTGTGCCTGTTATGCATTTTTCTTGAACTCTTGATGTTTAGCATTAGAGGAGCTGTCATCCTACCTCTGTGTTAAAGTCTGGTTTGTATCAGTGAATATGTGATTTAGGTTTCTGTTTACTTAGTGACAGAGAGTTGTCATCCTATCTGTGCATTAGGAAACAGATTTGCAGACCTCTTTACTG
>APFE031711642.1:0-10448 GCA_000404065.3 Pinus taeda
CCCCTCCGCGTCCACCCCCACCTCTACCTCTGCCTCACCCTCCTTCTCTTTTCCCATTGCCTCCTTCCTCCTACCCTGTAGCCACCTCCGCCACCTTCTCTGTCCTCCCCCTCCCTTGCCACCACCTCCTGCCCCTCTTGCTCTACCTCCTCCAACTTCCCCTCTGCCTCTTGTGCCTTCTCTCCCTCCGTCTACAACCATGCAGCCTCCTTCCTTGCCATCCACATCTCCTCACCATTGCATCCTCCTCCTCCTCCTCCTCCTCTACACATATCACCCCACCTTCCTTCCTGTCACTCTCTTCCCCACTTCCTCCCCTTTGTCTCTCCCCTTTCTCCTCCTCCCTCTCCCACTCCCTTTCCCTCTTCCCCACACCCTCCCCTTTATCTCTCCCCTTTCTCCCTTTCCCTCTCCCCCATTGCCTCCTTCATTAGTTTCCCACTACCCGACCCACTCCATCCGTCCCTCTTACACTCCCACTGCCTACAACCCTTATATGCTTCATCTCTTCCCGCCACCATTTCCCTCCCTCACTCCCTTTCCCGCATCAAATCTTTCATAATATCTACAACACATTATACTATTATACTAAAATAATGTTAAAAAAGCAATATATTATTACATTAAATAAAGTCTACTTATAAAACTATTTTGTAAAATAAATGAATATAGTTTTACTATATATTTAACGTTATATACTAATTATTAATTTATTAGATTTTTTTCGTAAATAATCATTTAAAATATTTGTATAAATAATAACCCAATATTAATAACAATAATGGTTTTCAAATTCTAAATATTAAAAAACAAAATATACAATATAATGAAAATATCATGTAATAGTATACTCAATAATGAATAAAATAATTGATTTAATAAAATATCTATAATATATAAAACAATAAAACACATTAAAATTATAAGAGATAAATGATAATAGATTTAAAAACAATTATCATTGTCTTTGTAATATTAAAAAACACCATTTTTAAAATATCATCACTAATATATCATCACGAATTTAATTTTTTTATATAAAATATGCAAATCTTTATTGTGTAAAGCGTTTAAATGTCCTTTAAAATCTCGGCTGGAGAAGATTTTGTTAAAAAAAAGGAATGTCGGGTTTACAACCTCCCATTTATACTCTCTAGGATGCAAGCTACTCATATTAAGGGAATACGATTATTTCTTTATCATAAACGGTTGCTATCAAATGTATTTCAGTTTATTTTAATAATGTGCTGTTATATTGCAAGGTGAACGGAGAAGAACATTTTTTCCTGGCCATGGCTTTGACGCCCTTAAAAGCTGAACTCAAGAACAAAAAAAAGAGGTGCCTAAGTTTACAACGTCCCATTTATACACTGAAGGACGTAAGTTTACAACGTCCCGTTTATACACTGAAGGATGTAAGTTGCTCATATTCATGGACGTAGCTAGTCTCAGATTTGTACAGCAAACCTGAAGAAAAATATAAATGAAAACATATAACATAGAAAGAGATTGGTACAGATAACCCTGACACTCTAAACTACATCTGGATAAATTTCTCTTTCTATGTTTTCAATTCCATCTGATTTTATACCCACAAACTGGATTTGACCTCTCCATCCCTCAACCTTGACTGTGTATTCTTCTGTTTTCTATTTATTCATCTCCCACACCGATCTTCATAGCATTGGAGGTTCACGGTTCAAGTCATTACCAGTCTGCTGTTGCAGGCCGTAGTTTTGGTAGGTTTGGTGGGCTCTCTCGTGTATTGGGTTGGCTCAGATTCTGGAACCCGATACCTCTGCCTCCTTTTCACGGCAAGAGGCTGCGTTTTTGAGCAGGAGATGAGATGTGTGCTGTGTTCCTTCCTGAAATCATTTTTAAATTGAAAATAAAACAAACATCTTATTAAAATTACCAACGATGGTTCCACAGTTTTTCAATGAAAACCCCAAAGAGTCTCATCGTTAGACAACTGCTCCAACAGTGTTTTAATTTTATTCTCTTCAATATGTGAGAAAGCCTGAGCGTTGCATTTTTAATGGTGAATAAAGTTATGAGCCTGCTCCACTTTTCGCGCCCTTTGGGGCTCATTCTAGATCTGTTGAACGTTTTCCACATCAACCGTAAGTTCATTTCTTCTTATGTTGCCAGGAATTAGGGTTTACTTCATTCTTATGTTGCCAGGTATGAGGGTTTACTTGGCTTTAATTTATATCTTTACCAGTCTGAACCTTTAGTAAGGTTGATCTTTTGACTCTATTTTAATGACGTTTGACTTTTTGAGACATAGAAAGAGAAATTTCAGTGGTTTTAAGCCGGACGTAAGGTTCAAAGAAATAGTAACACAAAGCAACGATAAACGCATAGAAGTAGCAACACAAAGCAACAGTAACCACAGAAAAATTGAGGAATAAAAGTAATATAGGAACACAGGCGAACACACTGAAAATATGATATGGTACACATAAGCATTATATTTGTTATTGTTATTATAGAAAAGCTTAAGTATGAATGGGAATTGCATATCTATTTACCTGTTTGTCACAACTCTGTTTGTCACAATTCTCCAAGGATGAAAGTATGCTACAGCTGCTACCTGGGTAGACAAAAAAGTTTAACAACACATCAAAAATCAATTAACATTACACGAAAATTTCGAAACAAAATACCAAAAAACACAAAACATATAGCCTAACAAAACATCTGAGTGGAGAAAAGTTTAGCATAACAAGAATGAAGTCATACCAGATTCTTCAGGAAGAAAAGCTTCGTCTCCATGCATCCAAAGCTTTCGGATAGCCTCTGAGCAACATAAACCACAGAGCAACTGTAAACATCACCTATATAAAAATATATACAGAAATCGGCCATCCACACGACCAGCCTACAGTTCATAGTGCCAAAGATATGAGAGGAATGAAATGAGGCACCCATGTATGTGGTTTTATAGAGAATGAGGCACCCATCGGTTACCGTTCGTAGGAAATTTAAAATCAGTTACCGGAACTTCCAAACCATTCTGCACATCGGAATTCCAAACCATTCTGCACATCGGAATAACAAGAAACGGAAGTTTGATAAGGATGTGGTGTGATGGAATAAACTACTTGATTGTTTTGTAGGCATGCGCAGGGAGGGGGGACCACATAATCGACGTGGTTAATCATGCGCAGAGAGGGATCGGGAACCACATCATGCGCAGAGAGGGATCGGGAACCACATCTCAACGGCTACTTCAGAAATTTGAAATCCTTGATTGGCCCTCCGGAATTGTTGGTCGGACGTCAATTGTGACCGCTATCAACCTGAAATAGCGTTTTTGAGACATACGCAGGGAGGGACCACGGAAATAGTCCGACGGAGACCACGAAACCATATGCGTTACATCTGCGTGTTAGATAGCGTGTGAAATTTTCCCGAATATTTATACGATGATGCATATGAATCGTTTTTTTATTTGTTTCATTTTTCTTTCCCTTTTAACCATGCCCATTTTCCTTTTGATTTGGGATTTGGGCTATGTTATTGGGAGTGAATTGTAATAATGTTGTATTTTTTTTTATAGATATATAAATTTCATTTAATCACTGAAATAACACTTAAACTAAAATTATTAAATTATTAAACATTGTGCAGTAGGAAAATAATGTTTTCTAAATTAAAGTATGAAAACCCCAATATACATAATTCACAATTTCTATTCAATTAGAAACCAACCCAGTATTCCGAAACATATTGATATTTTTGAGGTCAAGATATTTGTACATGTAGAGATAATAGTAAAAGTAATTAAAATCTCCCTATCATGTGGAGCTAGAAAGTTAAATATCTTTTGATCTATAATTTTTAGCAAAAGGAGATAAATATCTATTGTAATATAAAATTGTAGAACCTACAATGTTGGTATCCTTTTGAAGTGGAAATTTTACTGTTGAATACATAAACCAACAATTTTATCAAGTTACATTCACATCTTTGTACCTTCTTCACAAAACTAACTTTCTTTATACAAAGGTTTCACATAACCTTCAGGTCTGACGATATTCTAAAGCTTACATGATGATCTTAGAGATTTTACCTCTTCTGCTACTAGGTAAAAGGATTGGGAAAAAAATAGCATATACTAGGTGGGAAAAATGTTAGTGACTTATTAGACTACATTTATTTCTTATGCATGTTTATATTGTTTCCACTTTTGATTTTGGTCAATATAGGGATGAATAGAATTTCAATGAAATATTTTTTCAAAATATTTTGATACCACATAGATACACAAATTCCACTCAAGGGACGAACAGATTTAAACACATATGTAGAAAAATATCGATAAATAAAAAGATTTTTCTTGTCATTACTTATGATTTTCTTGAGATTAATATGACGCCACAAACTCTCCTTTGATATTTACCTCAACAACTCTAAATTCCTTACTATAATAACAATTCATGGCCAGGGAAAAAATAGTATTATAAATGTTCATATGTTTTCTTGTCATTACTTATGATTTTCTTGAGATTAATATGACGCCACAAACTCTCCTTTGATATTTACCTCAACAACTCTAAATTCCTTACTATAATAACAATTCATGGCCAGGGAAAAAATAGTATTATAAATGTTCATATGTTTTTAAATGTGCGCTACATAAACTTAATCATTAGTAGAGGATCAACGAAATCGCCTTGTAAGAATTTTTTTCTTTTTTACTTAAGCCAAAACAAAATTAAAGAATAAAGAAGTTCAAAATAGTTTCTTATGTTGTTACACACGAGAAAACTATTTCAAAAATTCTACAAACAAACTAATTACAACATGTCTCTATAAAATTGAAGGCATTGATATTGAGAAAAAAATTGTTCACCTAACTAGTTAAGCTAGGATCGTTTGACCCACTTTTCATATTATTTTTTCTGTTGATATTCATATGACACCGGAAAATTTTATTAGATATCCACCTCAAGAACTTCTAATTCCTTACTATAATAATAAATCATAGAAAGTGGAAAATAAACTTTATTATAAATGTTCATATGTTTTTTTGTCTGGACTACATAAATTGATTGTTCACTAGATGACCAACCAAATCCACTTGTAATATTTTTATTTTCTCTTTCTTAAATAGAAAAAAAATCATGGAATCAATAACTTTGAAATACTTTCTTCAGCTACTAAACATGATAGAAACATTTCAAAAATTCTACAAACAATCCAAGTAGAACATGTCTCTAGAGAATATAAGGCACTCTACTCAAGAAATCAATTCTTCATCTAACTACTTGAGCTAAGATCATTTGACCGAATTTTAATAATTTTTTCAACCAAAAAATTATGGGACCACCCAATAGAGCTCATTTATACAACTTTCTTCCACAATTTTCACATAGTAGAGAATGTATCCATAGATTTGAAACCACCATAGTCAGAAACACAATATGAGTCTCTGTCGCTTGAAGTATACTTCTTCCACACCCAATTTCCATATTCTTACAAAGCTTTTGATACATACTTCCCTTATAAAAAAGGGATATTAACATTTAGTAACGAAATGATGGCATCACATTTGGTCACAATTTTTTGGTTCATATTACTACCTATGTGAACATAAAGTCAAGATGAATTTATGTTAATTTTATTATATGACATCGTAACATAATGAAAAAAATTGAGAAAATTAATTTTAAGCTAATAATATAAGAAAAGAATAATTTTAGAGATACAATTACGTGTTTGAGGATTTACAACTTAAGTGTGTGTTTAGTAACACTAATGATGTAGTAATATCCCATCCTCCAATAAGTTTGGAGAATTAGTTTTATATGTAGCCCATTATCATATGTGTGTGTGTGGGGGGGGTAGTAGTAGTAGTAACTTTTAATGATGATATATAAGTTTTACTTTTTTAATAAAAATATATTATCACGTGATGAAAATATCTTAAATGGGAATGTGAGTTAATGCTCTTAGGAAAAGAAAGGTTCCCAAAAGTTGAGTATGAATCAATGATACATCTATAATTTTTTTTAAGAAATTAGCTAATACAGGAAAAGAAAATATATTTTAATTTTAGAGCAATCTAGAAGAACATTTAATTGATAAAAATATTTAGAATTGTGTCAAATTCATTTTTATAGCCTATCAATCTTTTCATTTAATCTAATTCATCATCCAAATTTTTTTAAGAGCGTCTCAATTATTTTTATAACCTAGAACAAGGAAATATGAGGAATAGACATAGTGCACACAAAACAAATCATAGATTGTTCATTTCCAAGCCAAATTATAGGCTAGATAAATATTTCCAATGGAATACAACAAATTCCAAATAAGGAGAATATTGTTCAAAAAATATCTCAACAAAACTCCACAACCAACAACTCAATCATACCTATTTACTAATGTAAGCATCATTCCAAATCTGCAATTTAATGATTATATCTATATCATTACAAAGATTATAATAAAATTGATAATTTAAAATTAACATGTCAGATCTGTGTGACTAGTCCTCCTCGAAATTTGTACCCACTCTGAAGTCTCTTAGACAATTACCTTTCCATGAGCACAATTCTCTAGCTTCTCATTCAACTCATTTAAGACATAATCGCCTCTAACAATATTTGATGAAATTCATATAATTGATGCTTCTAAATCTCGCAAAGGACAGTCTTGATATTAGACTGTATCTAGTAGTCAATTATGCAGTTGACCTTTCTACCCAAATGGATCTCATTACAATACCTGTAATTGATTCTCTTGAACCCTGAAGCGCAACAATAACCACCAATATATAATGAATTCATACAATTAACTTAGTGATGTGTTTTAAGGACACTGAAGAATGTCGAGAACCACTAATTTAATTATATTCCTGTGTTCATCAATTTATTTTGAACCTTTTAGAAAAAATAAACAACCTAACAAACAAGACAAAGAAAAACCCATAACAAAAAATATAATCACATTCCATAACTAAAGATAATGATAACGATAACGATAACGATATATATAATAAATTGCAAGAAGCACCTCCAAAAAGCTTGAAAGCATATAAGAATAATCTTAACAATGTAAATGTTAATGATTTTCATATGATTTTTGAAAAGGGTTGATGTCACATCAACCTCTTTCTTTAAAGGACTTATTTTTGACATTTTAATTTTTTCTAATGTATTACGTCTGGACTTTTTTTTTTAAATGTTGATTATTTAACCATTTTTTAAATTCTCTTATTCCTCTTCATGCTTTTCATCCTTAGATATTTGGTTTTTAAGGCTTTTCGATTTTTTGTTTTGTTTTCCTTTGCACTGTTTTTTTATAATGAAAAATTTCATTTTTCCGAAGTGAAAAAAAAAAAAAAAAATGAGATTATGATTTTTTTTATATTTATACATTGTTAATTAATATTTCAATACACAACACATAATTGTCACCAAAAAATAATAATTTAAAAAAATCCACAGAAAATACACGTTTTCCATATAGATATAATTAAAAAAAACATGTATTTTGGGACATTTTCGCTAAGAACCCACATTAAAAAAAAATGACAAAAAATTGTTGAAGATTTGAATTAAAAAAAGAGGACAAATAACCAATTTTATGAATTTTGTATAAAAAATGATATTTGAAATAAAAAAATTCAAAAAAATATATATTTTAAGCAAAAAAAAATTAACATAGAATTAGAAAAAACAATAAAAACCTGATAATAAAAATAATTAAAAAATATATATAATAAAAAGAAACCATGTCAATGTGAAAAAAAATAAAATTATATATAAAAGAAAAAAAAATCACTATAAAAATACTTATATCTAAAAAAAAGAAAAAACCTTTGTTGGTCTTCTTGGCGGGCTCAACTCGATTCTGAGAATCAAGTGAGGGGCTCATCTGATGTTATGAATCAGATGGAGCCCTGGCCAGCGGTTGAAGGTGCCACGACCCGTGGCTACCGGAGCAGTGATGGAGCCCTACCTAGGGGTTCAGCAAGGCATGGCCTTGTGTAGGCAACGCTACATGCACCTTTGCTAGTCGAGGGTTGTGGGCCCGTTGGTAGGCTTAATCCAATTCTGAGAATCAAATTGAGCCTGCCCAAGGGCCCAAAGAGGAATTTTTATTTTTATTTTTTTATAATAATCATAATTCATTTTATAACATTTTTTTGTTTTATGGTTTTTTTCTTTAAATTTTTAATAAAAATATATAGACTTGTAGTTGACACAAATTAGTTAAAAGAATTTCCACCACCCAAGTGCCTCCGATGCGACTAAATCTCAAATCCAACTACATTATGTTTCATAGACAATATTTAATTACATTTCTAAAAGAACTTATGAGATTTATTTCCTAGTTAAGTAAAATGGACAACAATCCTACTCTAATAATAGATAGAAAAAACTTATGGAAGACACAAAAGGACAAAAAGAATCCAAATGATTACAACAATTAGACAACTCCGCATAATGAGAATATAGGTGGAGATAAAAGCGAACCATAATAAGTGATTCATATGAGAAAATATTTTGAATGGAAAAGGAAAAGGATCAATAAACCAAATTGAATAGTGGTAGTGAAAACTATTGACCTCTCAAAATAAGTAGAAAATGAAAATGGATAGAATATGAACCAAATTCAATATCATATGCATTAATAAGATGATTATGCTTCTCTTGAACATCATTGCTACTACTATTTATGAAAATGGTGCCCACCTCATTAAATATAGGTTTTGTACCATTTTTAAGGTGATAGTCTTTCCCTTACCTATAGGAGTTGTCCTTACTTCTCAATAAAGATCAAACTCTAAATATGGAGGAACTCCATCCTCATCTAAAATAATTTCGTTGTTATCATCAATTATTTCTAACACTCAAGTTCAGGTTACTAAGAAAATTTTGCATACCACCACATAGAAAAAGAACAAGGGGGGGAGTCAATTGATTTAGAATAAAACTTTGAATGTCCTATCCTAAGGTTTCTTATCCCAATGATGATCAACATTTGCTAATATAGCAAAAGTCCTTCCTTATCTTGAGTTTTAGCATTTACATCAGAGCTCTTAACATCAACTATAATAGTCTCAGAAGTCAACAACTTCACAAAGACCTACATATTACTTGGGATATGAAGGACAAGAAGAAGGGTACATTCTTCCAAATATTATAATCGACTACGCTTCTATCATCTTCAAGATCATGCCTAGTGAAGATCAAACTTTGATGATTTGGAGCAATTCCTTGTCTTAAATTTTAGCTTTCACATTATTGACAATATCTGAGCTATCAACTTCATAAGTAATTTTCATGTCGGTTAGAATTTTGATATCTGCATTCCACCTTCATAATTAATTTTCATCCTGGGTAGAGTTTTGAGATCTTCATGATTTTTTTTAGTCATGGTAATGTGAAATATATCATGAGGTAAGTGTTCTAAGGTTCATATTAGTTTATTAGCCATTTTGTTTATATTTCTACACTAATTCCTACCTAGATCAAAGAACTTGCCTTTCATTGCAAAGATTAGGACACATATTTTCACTTACCTCTTTTAAAACTTCTTAAAAACCATTTTGCAAATTTGTCAAGATGCTACACTACATACATATTCCTTTGCAATTTAGAAATAAAAAATGATATTAATATCCAACAAATTTATATAACTATTAGATAAAATTAAAAATAAATAAAATAATAGGATATGTTAGACAAACTCTCGAGTTCTTTGAACACCCTGTTTCAAACATACTCAAAAAGAAATAAAATATTAAAATGAAAATTAAATCCACAACAAATTCTAAATGTCAAATCCATAATAATGTAACTAACGAAATGGAATAAATAAAAAATGGTAAAAGCATGAATTGAAGCCTTATTGGAAATATTTGTGTTGGAAAGATCTTTGTTTGAAGGGGAGAAAAGCAAGCATTAATGGAAAGAACCACCAAAAAAAGAAACAAACAGAAGCATCCATCGAACATAGACCAAAACAAACATCCGCTGAAATTTTCAAAGAGGCGTGGATTCGATTGAAATTTGAAAAGGCATGGACTCTCAATTGAAGAGAGAGAATGGAATCCGAGAGGAAGTAGCGGTGGTAAAACTCTTGTGTCCATTGAGGAGAAGTGAGAAATCCATATATTAAGTCTTATCATTTTTCCAACATCTTCCTTACCCTTTGTCTATATCGATTGTGATTATTCTTGTGTGTTTGGCTATATGTTTGGTTAGAGTTTGGGTCTATCTGTGTTGAGTCTGTGTTTGAGTCAGTCATGGTTGTGCGGGATAGAGGAGGAGGCTTAAAAGAGAAGGGAAGAGGAGGAAAGATGAGTTTTGTACTGACTTTTTGGGCTCAAAGAAATCAATTATCTCTAAAAAATGGTTTGGATTAGATTCTATTTAACTTCAATGTTTTTATTCATCTCTGCCTTGCTGTAAGAATTAATTCCATTT
>APFE031711661.1:0-22940 GCA_000404065.3 Pinus taeda
AAGCACACACTCAACCAAATCAGTGAGTATAAGGTCAACAATGAACAAATATATGTTGAAGAGGCACATGCTCTAAAGGAAAAGGAGGAACTATAGGCGTGTAGTACAAGTCTGGAGTCAGCAGTAGTGGAGGCCTGTAAGACAGTGCCTGAACTTCACATCTGGGAGGATGCTCAACTTGAATCCAAAATCAGAAAATTAGCCACTGGTGTATGTGAGGCTAGAGCAAAAGTTGGACACTTTAGAGTTCAACATGAAGATTGTATAGCTGCAGTTGAAGTTGCAGCCCATGACTCCACCTGAAGTCTGGGAGTAGCACAAAGTGGAAATTAAGGAGGGCATGGCTACCTTGGACACCATAGTCACTGACTGTGCAACATTGTTTGAACAGGCTATGGAGTTATTAGCCTATCTGTGGGAGGATCCGAACCTGCAAACATTGAACACAAAGGTAAGGGAGATGCAACACCAATATGATGAGGTCCAAGCGACTATGCACACATTAGCACTAATGTAGTGCCTTGCCAAGTTACAGGAAGGAAAGAAGCTATTGGCACAAGTAGAGGAAGTGCAAAAGAAAGAGGCCTTGCTAAAGGCTAGGTTGCAACCTTCGTTGGATGAGGCTTATCAGATCACGATCTTCATTCAAATTAAGCTTAAAGGATTGTAGTAGACACAATGGATGATGATGCTAGAAGTAGAAGGACTAGCCATTGAAAAATTGGTCGAGGAGGTTCGACATGCAGCAACATAGAGCGATGCTGAAGTTGTAGTGATCCAAGTGGAGTTGGGGGGTATTCATAGTAAGATTGCGGTGCCAACAGAGTGACTCGAGGGTGAGTCATGATATTTGTGTTTGGGGCCTATTCGGATGGGGTCCCCTGGTTTAGTTTGGAGTTAAGATAACCCAAATTTTGGTACAATTTTGTAAATAATGTAAAGTCTCCGCGATTTGTGGATGTGGAGCGTGTAGATGATTAGGAGTCAAAGGGGCTTAGCCCCTTGTTTTGGATAAATTTTGAGTCAGTTTTTGAGATTCACCCATGGTCTGCAGACCATGGAATTGTATGAAAAAAATATATAAATAGTGAGTCTTAGCGAAAACAAAAGAAAACTAAGAATAGCTAAGATAAGGAATTGGGTTGATTGAAGAAGCTAAGGCAGGAAGGCTTTGCTTCCTGCTTTTATATAGAGAAAGAAAGGCTCTGCAGCTGAGTGCGCGAAGGCCTAGGTAGAGTCTAAAACTGAGTGTGCAGACCCCTACAGTTGTGTGCGCAGGGTAGTTTGGGTCTGTAATTTGTGAATTAATAAAGACAAGTTTCTGAAGAATTATTGAGTATTTTCTATTCATGTCTATTTATGTTATATGTCGCTGATGAATGACTTGTTCTATCAAATATTGATTGAATGCTACACAATTCTCTTGAATAAGTCTTAATAATGTATGCAATGCATGTTTAAATACTTTCGCGAAGACTCTGGTGATTCCTCTTATGTTTATTAAAGACTTAAGTAGATCTGCATGAACACCAATTTACGATTTCTTTCTGATGCACGTATGTAGGTAAATCGACTATTAAAGGTCCGCAAGGACCGATCTTAGACCTCCGCGAAGGTCTGAAGGTTGTTTTGACAAAGTTGTAGTAACATGCCCTAAGAGTTTATCGATCCGGGCGAGAGCAGAACCAAGGCAGTGGAAGACATCACACTAGTCTCTGGATGTAGAAACTTGGTTCTTGCATCCCCCCATACTACTTCGGGTGAGACTACAGCCTGCGCTACGCTGGTTGTTGCCGAAAGGGCCAGTAGTGTAGGGTTTTGTTGGTTGGCACAACTAACTCTGAACCTAGGTCAGGACCCCCTGAGCCAACACAAACCACTCAAAGCATCCAAGCACAAATGTACAAACAATTCAAGGCCAGCAACAAAGACAATATTAAAAAAGAGAATGATATGGTCATGTCAAGTACAGAAAACATAATGTAAATTTCAAAGTATGAAGTTTATCTCAAACATATACATAATAATGATAATCTAAAAATGTGACATTGTTTTCATCAACTAGAACTAACCTAGATCCAAATTCTACACTCCAAAAAGAAGGTTTTCACCTTGAGGGATTTGATCTCTCTCGGTGCATGATAGATCCAGAATTAGATGGATCTAGTTCCTTAATAGAACTTAATGAATAGATAATGGATCTCTCTCTTTCTGTATAGAATGTGTATTTTTTTTATTGTTTAAATTGTATTTTTGAATGCTATATAGAGTACATAACTTAAACTTATAATTCCAAAAACAATTGCTGGATTTTAGGAAAATACCTAGAAAGGACCAAAATAAGGAGGGTTATTCCTAAGTTTTAATAAAACATATATATATAATATATATATATATATATATATATATATATATATATATATAACATGTGTATGAAACATTTTTATCTATGACTAACATTGTCTCACACAACAATGGGTTTTTTTTTTGCTATTAATATATTTTGAAGTTACCTTAATATTACTTTATCTTGACATTGAAAATATTTTTAATTTTATAAACCACATTGAATTTTTTATTATTATAAAATATTTTTAAATATCACATATAAATTTTATATCAAGAATTGAATTAGCTTTCAATTATATATAATATATATATATATTATATATATATATATATATAAATATATATAATATATATATATTAAATTTTAACATTTCTTTTCTATTAGAGATATATATGAAGTTATATTGACTATAAAATAAGATTAATGTAGATCTTTAAATAGTTCATTTAAATCTCATATTGAAAATATTTTTTTTTAAAGTGTAAGGTTAACATCTTACTCACACCTTTTTTTTTTTTTTCTAATTACTTTATCTCTTTTTAAAGTTGATATAAAATTATATTAGGGCATGTGGGCATCAAAATATTTTATTTATGACTTATACGCTAAAATATTTTTACCACACTGGGTTGTAATTATTGATGTTTTATAATACTTTTAATTAAAAGTAACTAAACATGCATATAGTTTTTTTTTTTTAATAGATGACATCTATTTAGAGAATATTGTATTTTTATTTTGACAGAGACACATGTCAACTCCATGTTGAGCACATATGAAATCACACATCACCCTCATTTTTAAAAAATTTGGTCCCTCCCTCGTAATAGATCTGGAGTTAAAATGAATATATACTAGTTACTTGTTCTAAATATAATTTCATTATTTAAAAATAATGTAACATGCTTACATATAAGAATGTTAAAATATCATTCATATTATTATAAAGCTATTATATTATAAATTCTTAATTAACAATAATATCTTTATAATAATCATTATTATTTAATTTTAGTTTATTATTAAATTAATATTAAATTGATGTATAAGATTTTCTTTATTACATAAAGAATATTTATTTTTTCTGTATCAATTTCGCTATTAAAATTTACAAAAATGAATATATTTTATTTTTTCCTAAATTGGAATTTATAAATTTAAAAAAAAAAAAACATATTCTTATTATTAAACCCCATTCAAATTTTAACCTAAATTCACTGTTGAAAGGTATATGTTAAGGCCCACTTACTATAAATCAACTAATTCAAACCCATAAATAACTTATTTAAACATTCATATTATATCAACTCAAATAAAAACTACTTTAATAAAAAAAAAATAAAAATAAAAATAAAAAATAAAACCAAGCCACTTTCACTCCGAGGACAGGAAATGACCATATAATTACCTAATACGGCGTGATTGATTAATAAGATTGATCACCTTTAACTTGTAAAGTCTCTGTCATAAAATTTAATATGAAATTATTCTCCAGTTTCTCTTTATAAATACATGAACTTTATTTTATTGCTTTGTCCGTATGTTTCACCTTTTGTTACCTGAAATATTTTATACCAAACCGCTAAAAAAAACATAAAAAAAGCTTTTAAAAACTTCCGTACTTTTTAATCATATTTTTCCTTAAATATTAATATAAAATAAATAGTAAAAAATATACTGACTTTTCAATACGGAAATTTTTCAGGGTTAATATTTGGGAAGTGGTAAAATATTTTTATACAAACCGGTAAAAAAAAAAATTCCGCGCTTTAATTATCATATTTGGTCTCTTAAATATATATAAATAAATATAAATATGGCACCGACTGTTCAGTACGGAAACAATTTTCAGGGTTAATATTGGGGAGGTGGGTAACTGGTTAATTTTTAATTTATTTTTAAAAATAATTTAGATTTTTTTTTTTTAATGATTCCATTTTAAATTTTGTAATATAAAATTATTTTATTTCAAAAAAATTAAAATTTTTATGAGAATTAAATAATAAAATTATTATAAATTTAGATATTTTTATAATATATTATCAAAAATTATAATTTATATAACAGATTAATAAAATTCGTTAAAATTTTTTAATCTTAAAATAATTTTCTATTCTTAAAATTTTCCTGCTTTCAATCAATTAATTAAAACAATTAATCAATTAGTTAAACAATTAATTAAAACTTTGTACATCATAAACTGATAAATGTAAATAAGTTAATATATTATTGAATATTGATTCTATGCCACACTTCCTCGACTTTAACATGCAACACCATTCCAACTGTATGGTGTTGATGAGACCGGTGTACTCGTTAGGTTTTTGTAAAGGAATTTTTAATAAATTTGTATAGAATTTTTTTAAATTAAATAAGTTAATAAAAAAAAAATTATGATTTTTTTATAATTATAGTGTGGATTAATTTAAAATATGAAATTATATATGAGTGATAGGGATCAAATTTCTTCAAGTTTAAATTTTTTAGATGCAAATACATGTATTATTTTTCAATTGTTTAAATTGTATTTTGGAATCTAAATAGAGTACATAATAAGACCAAATAAAAATTTAACCATAAAAACTTAATGTTTTTTCTATATATAGATATATATGAAGTTGCTATCGACATAAATTAGTTAACATAGATCTTCAAATAGTTTATTTAAATATCTTGTTAAAATATTTTTGAAAACTATAAGATTTAAACATATGATTCACACATTGTTTTTACTTCTAATTACTTTACAACATATTCATTTTTTTTAATTATAGTTGACATTATTTTTCTATTAAGAACATAATTTTTATTTGTTATTTTTATACACATACAGACAAGCTTACACATCCCCTCATAATGGGTTGTATAATGAGCCTCTCCGCTCAATGATATGGCAACATGGGAAGACATTATTGCACCTAAGGTGTTAATAGTCACCACCTTGAATGTGTATACTACATGTGCCCTAACATTTTAGGTGAAGGGTATGCCCTCTTCTTATATCAAGGACTCAAAGCATATACTAGGAAGCCAATTAAAATCAACATTAACTTCAAGAAGACCATGCTCAATCCTGATGGGTCTAATGTTTAAACTAGGTTGTTGACCCCTTACCTTCCTTCCTCCACAACCTTTTACCTTCCTTCCTCCACAACCTTTTGCATGGAAAGGGAAATGGTAAATCCCAAACCATTAATTGAAAACCATGTAGATTGACCAAGAGATTTGGTATTTTATTAACCACAATGTAATCGGCAAATTTAATGCTTTGTGCCTTTTATTGAAATAGTGGCAAACATATATTGCAACATCATGGGATTCCTTTTCACATAAATCATGGTCATTCATCTCAATGCAAAAGGTCTCTTCATCCTTAAGTTCAACTATAACGAAAGTAATAATTTTGTCATGTGGTTTCTTCATGTAAATAAGGAAACTTAGCTTCAACTCTGATATCAAATCCCTAATCAAAATTATAATTTAGGTTAGTTATCAAAATTTTCTTTTGAACTCTAGAACCCAAAGTAGTTAGAATCCAATGGAAATGGGTTGGAAAATACACTATTTTAGCATTTCCAGTGGCGATAAATCATCCACTTCCCTTTCTCATCCATTGATTCACATTGATTTGGCTATTAAATATAAAGAAAATGGTCCTAATTAGCCTTACAATAATCATCATACTCTTTCTTGATAAAAAGACTAAAAGAAAATACCCAAATATATAATTCCTTCCAAACACCCTCCAAACACACGATTACACCATGCCACATATTTCTACCTAACCTCCTAAAAATATTCTTATTGT
Source organism: Pinus taeda (assembly GCA_000404065.3). NCBI lineage: Eukaryota > Viridiplantae > Streptophyta > Pinopsida > Pinales > Pinaceae > Pinus > Pinus taeda. The sequence goes on from APFE031711661.1 coordinate 6,159, forward strand.
TGTACTACAATTCTTAATATTATTTATAAAAAAATTACATTATTAATTACCAACGACATATTTCATCTAACAATTCTTAAATTCTTTCTTAATTTTAAAAATAAAATAATAATAAAAATAAAATAATCCAACATTTCCGATAAAAATAAAACTACACAATGATATAATCAATATTTAAAATAAAAATTAAAAATACACAAATATCACAACATTAAAAGATACAACAAACCAAAAATATACAACATAAACATATTAATTTATTAATTTCCTTACCATCTTACAAAAGAAATAAAATTTATAACCTTTTAAAATTTAACTCTAAAATTTTTATTCAACCTCTAACTACAATTACATATATTTTAACACATTTATTATTTTATAAATATTTCCAATTGAAAATCTTAACAATAATATTATCAATACTGTAAATAAAAGTTAAAATACATAAATATAAAAAAGTCAATATACTACATAGACATATTAATTTACTTACTATATCACGAAACTAATAAAATTTATAAACTTTCTTTTAAAAAGGCAACTCCTACTCAGAAACTTTAACAACAAATAAATTTATGATTACATAATAAATTTACACAAAAAACCTATTATTTTATTAATAAAATAAAATATTAATATCTATATCTATATCTTTAAAATCGGTCATAAAAAATGTCAAGTCTATTTCACAACCTTTAAGTACAATAAATATTTTATGAATACAAATAATTTAAACAACATATTTTATTTTTCTTAAGAAATTAAAGAAACATTTTATCCGTATCTTTAAAATTCGATCATACGTTTGTCAAGTCTATGCACCCAATATTCTCCTTTAGTTGGGCATTTTCTTAGTCGTGAATGTTTCAAAATGCCCTTTTCACTCTTTCTAGAATTTCTTAGACCAGACTGTTAGGGGATAATATCTACTTTCCATCTCTTCTACTTAGATAGGAATTTAAATGTCAAAAAAATAAAAATGAGTGTACAAATATCATCGAGTTTTATAATTCAAATTTTATTATCATCACTTCAATTTTTATAATATTAATTTAAAACCATTATAATATATAAATTAATTTGTTTATTTATTTAGAGAGAAAAGAATGGTTAATTTATGTTTTTTTTATTTGAATTAATAATCTAATTTTGAGGGATAAATGCAATTAAATATATAAGCAATGGAGTAATGGTATATGTGATAGGGTAGTTTTAATAATAAAAAAATTGATGTTTTTTTATGTCATTCATTAACTACATGGTTTTGATTTATATTTGAATTTATATTTTTTTTAAATAGAGATCAAATTTTGAAATTTAGAAAGTGTTAGATGAATTTTATTTATTGATCATGAAAATTCAACAAGTCTTTAAGAATTTAGAATCACTTTCAATTTTGCAAGGCCAATGAGGATGGTTTCTCTTTTGAATGAAAAAAAAAAAGATATAAAAAATTAAGCAAGTTGGTTGTGTTCATCCTCTCATTGTATAGCCCCGTGTCACCTTCATCCAACATTTTTATAAACTCAAAAGGAAATGTCATATGCCCAAAACATTGTTAATTTGGCCACATCCTCTAATTCATTTGGTGCAGGAACATTACCCTTTGTTCATTAATCAACTTCTCTATCTCTACATTGCTTTGTCTTCATACACTCTATATTTCATTGCACCCAAAATTTGTATGCTAAGTCTTACCAAGTGGAATGTAGAGCCTCATCCACCTCCTCTTTGTGTTTTGTTCTTGCACTCTTTATTTATCCACACCCATTTCTTATACTAAGTTTTGCCCCACGCTCTTGGAACACCTCCTAATGCACACTCCAACCTATGACAACATGTCATTCTTGTTTCATAATTCTTATCGTAAGTTTAACCATGTAGAACGTGAAGCCTCCTCCGCCTTTGCATTGCCTTTATGCCCACACTCCTTATTTCTCCATAATTATTTCTCATCCTAATTTCCCCCACTTGTTTGGCACACTTACCAATGCACACTCCACTACAGTCTTTTTTTTTTATAGGAAAATCACAACTTTCTATTAATAAAAATAAAAAGTTACATAAGCAGATGCACAAGTGCATTTAAGTATTGTCCTTCAAGACCATTTGAATGTGCTAGAAAGCACTCATGGTAGTCAGACTACCAACAAAAAAGTAGTTACCCAAATAAACTGGTTTTCTCTTTTTTACCTTTTTTCTTTTGAACTTTTTCCATACCACATAAGATGTAGTGGCCTTTACAATTGCCAACTCTTCTCCTTCTAGAATTGTTGGTGCTTCCTTGTCGGAGTCCAAACTTTCAGAAACATGTGTTCCCTTTACAATTGCCAACACTTCTCCTTCTAGAATTGTTGGTGCTTCCTTGTCGGAGTCCGAACTTTCAGAAACATGTGTTCCCTTTAATCCACCTCAAACTTGGTTATTTCTCTTTCCCTCATGCTGAGTTCTAGGTGATTGGATCACTGCTAATTCATTTGGTTCTTCTCTATGTGTGTCTAGGTCCTTTTGTTTCTCTTCTCCCTCCTTAATTTCGGGATCTTGTTGATCATATGCCTCTGGGTATTGTTTTCTCTCATCTGTTTCTTCATCTTCATCATTCGAAGAGTGCGGTTCAAGAAATTACCATCCTTTTGGCTTTTGAGGTATTTTTTTTGTTTCTTTATTCGCTTGAGAACATGTAGTCTAGAAGTGCCTTGTCTGATGGAAGATACGACCCCTAAAAGCAATATTTTTTAAATCTAACCATTGAGTCCACTGAAAATCCTGGTGAGTAAGATGGATACGATCTAGAAGGCTTTTGCTTAAGCCTATATCTACACATATGTAGGCAAAAGTAAAAATGCATTTCTCCATTCTTTCTCGATCCATCTTTAAGAATATCCCCGATGAATTTCTAATGTCGTCTAAGACTTGGTGGTGCTAAAAAGGAAGAAGGAGATTACGTAACCTTACCCATACTAGAATTTTTGTAACCACCATTGTATTGGCATCAAAACCAAGAAACCATGGAGTTACAAAAATTCTCGCCCTTCCCCAAAACCATGGTTCTTCGTTAATGACAAAATTCAAATTTGTCTAATTATCAAATTGTACCACAAAAAATCCCTTCACGCATAGGTAAATATCACAATTTTGTGTATAATTGAGGTAGAACCATCGATGGAGATCTTCATATTTGGGTTAGAAACCATTAAATCAGCATATGATAGCTTTTCCTTGTAGCATGAAGAAAAGACCACTCACCTCCGATGATTTTATTGTCAGATATGGAGCTTTCTCCATCTTCTCAACAAGGTAAAAACCTGGAATTGTCATATTTGGGGGTTGTTTTTTTTTGTTGTGGTTGCTTTCCCTCAATGCATTCTTAAACGAATCTGGTTCCTTGTTAGCAGAAAAAGATCCAGTTGGGATGCTCACTCCTAGGGTTTCGCCCTGGAATTGTCATATTTGGGAGTTGTTTTTTTGTTGTGGTTGCTTTCCCTCAATGCATTCTTAAACGAATCTGGTTCCTTGTTAGCAGAAAAAGATCCAGTTGGGATGCTCGCTCTTAGGGTTTCGCCTTGCAATCTTAAATTTAAGATAACAATTGAGTTCCTTTGAATGCCATAATCTTCTAGTTGCTTGTTATCCTACAACAACTTTCCTTCATAAAGTCGACTTTGAAAGGATGCTGGAATACCCGACGTGTTTTTCACACTCTGCTTCAGATCTTGTATTATATCTGTTCCCCTTACCCTTAGCAGGATCGATTTCCCACTTAGTTTTGATAAAAACCTGCAAAATCTCCTTAGGATCTGGATCTAAGCACTGAAGGCTCCCCTCTAGAAAATCCAGATCTGGCTTGATAGGAGGCATATCTACATTTTGAAGATTCATATATGGAGAAAGATAAATCATGTTTGCTGCTAAGGAGGGAGAGAATAAAAACAGAACTAGCCAAAACCTTGAAATGCCCGCCGCATGGCCTGATCCTTTCAGTAAGAAAACGTTTGATGTCAAAAACCTTACGATTAAATTTTTACATTATTTCGTGCCGCAACAATATATTTTGATCGCATTCCAAATTGCCCTCGTGGTTTGGTATATTTCCGCCGATATCCAATAAATTAGTGGACTCCATCGTCGGATCTCTCGTAGGCTGAATAAAAACGCAGAATTTTTCGCAACAACTTGGCCAAACAGTATCCCTATGCTCAACGCCATCGCTCTTGGTCCCCCAAAAAATACTTCACTACACTCGGTAACGTTCCCTATTAATAAATTTCCGAAGGGAGGATGAATTTTTTCTATCCAACCCCATAGGATATAGTCAAAGATAATGGGGAAACCCATTATACAGTGCGGCAACATTGAGTAAATTAGGTTAACTGGGGAAGAATTTGTGGAGGAAGCTAGAATTGGTGTTAAGAGGTAAGAAATTTGTAACTCCTCACATCAAAATAAGGAGAAGAGCCCCATACGGCATATATAATAAGAGAGAGGAGACATAATTTTATCATCATTGTCGATTGGATATTTTATGTTTTGTGAGTTGCTATTTTGAGGGTTGTAAGACCCCTTTTTCCTTTTATTGGTTTTGATGGAGATGATCCCACCTTAGCTAATCCTTTATATTTCCTTAAACTAGGCATAATTTTCTCAGACTTTTTTCTTCATATGGTGTTCGAAAAGAAAGAAAATGTATGTGGATTAATTGTTTTGAGGTTGTGTGAGGCACATTATCTATTTGTATCAAACCAAAGGTGTATAAAAATGGTTACTTATGTGGCTCTATTAGGGAAATTTGGGGTTATTCTATGGCCATGTTAAACTGTGGAATCCACCTTAAGAGGAGTGAAGGGCTATCACCCCAAAATAGACCAAAGCTCTAATTCTTAGCTAGCAATATATTCCCTGCATAGCTAAGGAAAGACGCCTAGTAGTAGTAGCAGACCTTTGTTCCACTCAGATCTATAACCCATCTGAATTTGAAGGCCAATTTAGGCAACAAGGATTACAATAGGCCACTCGTAACTACAGAGGAATCGAAGGGATTCAAAACCTATCTTCTAAAGTTGTATATGATGCCAGACCTATTTTGAGATGCCAAAAGAATGTTTAGGGTGTAATGATTGCACAACACAGTATGATAGAATAACAGGGTCCTAATTTGTTTCCAATGACACAACTTTGGAGTAGTTGAAGACGTAGTGGAAGGATACAACAACTTAGTGAGTTCTATTAGGGCATTATTTGATTAGAAAGATTAATAGAGGTCCAAAATTAAGTTGTAGTAGTTTTATAAGTTAGTTATTAATTAGGGTACTGAATGTGGATATTATCATTTATAAATTGCTATTGTTTATATTGAAGAGATTGTCATTGTTATAGAACTAGGATTGTTGGCATAATAAACTAGGAGAAGTTGCTGAATTGAAATTGTTGTGAGCTATTGATACTATGAAATTTACTGTACAATCACATTGTTGTGTATTTTATATTATCTCTACCTATAATTGAATCAAATATTATGAAAACTAGTACAACTTATCTTGAGATCTTATAACCCCAAGGGAAAAATTCCCTAGGGATACTATAGTGGTATCAGAGTTATGCATCCTGCCAGCCTGAGGGTTAACAATGGAGTTGAGGTTGTTTGAGTAAGGGACCAACACTCTCTCAAATTAGGACAATAGTATGATGGTGTGAAGAATGATGGAATTTAGGATGTCAAGATCATACCTTGAGATCAAAAAATGAAAATTAAGGGGTCTTAGATGCCAAAGAGATTCCTTAACTGATGGGAAATAGGAAAAAAATGACAATGGAAACAACCAAATTTGAAAGGTTCCCCACTATGGGCATGTCTCTGTTGGTTCAAGTTTGGACACTAGATATGGGGATTGTGATGGTTTGAAAGTAGCAAAATTGGAACGAAAACAAGCTTTGACCATATTAGAAAATGGTGAAAAGTTGGACGATTTAGAGGATGTTAAGCCAAAAAATCCTTAAGGTATAAAATTGATACCCAAGGAAATAAGTGACAAAAAGGTAAACAATGACGAGGATGTTGTGCCCTTGAACGTTGATTTGAAGCAATCTACACCGAAGGTGAAAATTGACAGAAGAGTAAGCGATGATGATGGTGGTATGCCATCAAAATATGAAGCCAAGCAAACTACATCTAAGATAAAAATTAACAAGAAAGGTGAAGGTAAAGGGGGTGAAAGCGTTATTCCTTCAAATTTGGTAACTAACAAAGTCGTACAAAAGAAAACTATTGTCAAGAAAGTAGAAGGTGAAGGTGGTTTGTGGCCTTCAGAAAGTAAACAAGTGAATAAAAATATTACAAAGAAGAATGATGTAGAGGAGCACGTTGCACCCTCTATAGCTAAATACAAAAAGTTTGCACCCAAAGTAAAGAGTTATAACCAACACACTGCAAAAAAAATTCCAGCGTTGGACAATGAGGAACCAATTACAATGGACTTAGAGGCAACTCTTCTTAAGATGGATGATTATCTAGAGGATTCGGACAAACCATATACAAATTCGACACTAGTGGATATCACTGAATTAGGAAGCAAGAAGCGAGAGAAAGCTCATCCTAACAAGAATAAACATAGTGGCAAGAAAACTATGGTATTCTATTCCAATGTTGGAGAAAATGGTGTCTTAGCAGTCTCTAAAGGAAGAAAGTAAAGGATTTACATATGAAATGTGATGCTCTAAACTTGTTGGTAGATGATGAAGCTAGCAAGGTAGGTGCAGGTAGTGGTGGTGGTGTGAATCGACCTAATTTGAAGTCACGAACAATGATGTTAGATAAATTGTTGTGGGATAATCAAGATAGAAGGATAGTAGGATATGTTCTAGGATTCCAATCTGATGAAAATTTTATATTTAGATTGAAGAAGTGTATACTTGGATTGCATGGCGAGGTACAAGTGGGAATATTATATGGGAACAAACAACAATGAGTGGAATGATCCAGTTATTGTCAATATTATTGCATATGGTGGGTATGTCATTGATAAGGATGATGGCAGAGAAACATTGGTTTACACCAATCAAGGGGGAAATAACTACAAGTTGGATAAGAAACATAATGATGATCATGAACTAGAAAGGGGGCCCTTAAGTGAAGTAAGCATCATGGAGTTGAAGTAAGAGTGATTTGAGGTATCCAGGAAAATGCTAGTCCTGCTGAAAATATTTATTTATATGATGTTAGCTACAAGGTTGAAGATTCATGGTCGGATAAAAGAAAGTTAAGATATGGTGTGTTCAAGTAAAGAGTAGAGAGATTATTGAACTAGTTTGAGCTAGCATATAATATATAAAATTTTGCTATCAAATGGAAGCCCAACCCATATCTTAGGAAAGGCCTCATTAATCCATATATTTCTACAAAGAGGGAGAATTTACGTGTTTTCCTTGTGAATAATGTTGGACAGAGATAAAGGTTAAAATAAATTTGTAATAAGATATACTAGATGAAGAATAGGATTGAGCATGAGATTATGCTTTATAGGAAGGGAAACAATTATTTTGTGATATGAAAGAGACATTTGGCCACAATGATAAAATTTAAGAATGTAGTAAATCTATTGATTAAGCATTGAATCCCTTGAAAAGGTAGATCTTTCAAGTAGAAAGGAATCTACAAACCATTAAGAAAGAATTTGGTACCTTGAGCTTGATTTAAGGAAATTGCAAGATCAAGAGAATTATGCATCTTCTATTTAGAAAGGTGCATTAAAGGCTACAAAAGGGCAAGAGTATGAGTGGAACATTGAATTCAACTAGACCAAAAGTAATATTTAGTCATCTAGGCAATATGCGATTTCAAATGTTAAGGAGGCCCATTTTTTTCCGGAGAAAAAGAGACCTGTAATTTCAGCCAAAAGTGTTGTAGTGTTTTTGGAGCACAAGTGTACCAAAAGACACCCCCTTAGCAGTAGATTGTTCCCTGCAAAGGATCACAGTCAAAATTGGTGTTTTTAGTTGACAAACTTAAATAAACAAAACATTGTAAGTAGTGGAAACAATGCATACATGAACATGAACTAAACAAAGAGGTACATAAACAAAACAATGCTCAAATGGAGAAAACACATCAATAATATATGGAAAAATCTCCCTTTATTGATTGTTGGTGGTAGAGGTTGAATACAATTAGAATCTCAGACACTTGAAAATAATTCTTTGAGATATGGATCTCAAAAACCCTTAGCAAGGGGGTTTCTTTCCTCAATCTCTTTGCAAGTTTCTCCTCTCTCTCAAAGAAGTGTGAAGACTATCCAAGGGTGGATTTCTCTTCTTTCACTAAGATGTTGGGTTGCTTAGAAGAAATTTGGCCAACATGCTAGTGCTCTTCACTTCCTTGGCTTCAACAATGCAATGGTGGTTCACTCAAACAACAATTTGGCTAGCATAACAATGTCTCATGCTTTGGTTCTCCCATGGCTTGTTTATATAGATTTTTTTGAATCCTTCTTCCCTCTCTTGATACATGTATGATAAAGAAACATGAGTAGGACAAGAAGATTCCATTGAGGGCTGCATATTTGCAAGCCGACTCAAATTTGGTTGTACTAGACTGATCTCATGTCAGAGAGTTGGCCCCAAGTGTGCGAAGTGGTCCCGGATCGCTGAGTCATCCTGTTTTGCTATTGCACAACTTTTGGAGGTTATGCCACGCGCACGCATTTATCGAAGAAATATATGCATGACCTTAATTGTTTTTCATTTATAAACTTTTGACCTTTGGAGAAATTTGATTTTTTAAACTTCATAATGTATTCAGCTGGAATATGTCCACCTATGCATTCTGATGGACACTTTTAATGTCTTATGGATCGTACTAGAAAGTGTATGATTTTTTGGTGTTAATAGTTTCCCCTGATGTAGGCGGTTATGAGAAAATGTATAGCCGAAATACATTACGTAATAATTTATTTTGGAGAGTCTAATCAACTTTTTGAGAGAGAGTATAGCTTGTTGTAGAGATGAGTAGAGAAAAACCCCTTGACTGAGCATCAATGATGCCCATGCTCTAATGAAATCCTACAAAATGGTGTGTCTATATGCGGTGGGCATGTCCCATGCTCGTTATGATGCCTAGTCGGAATTGATTACAATTGGAGAAAGTCTAGTCAACGTGGTGGCTTTTTACGTGCTGATAACTGGCAATGATAATTTTTGATGCCCTCAGGGGTGCTTTCTAGTCAAATAGGCGAAATATGGTTCCCCTATGCATAACCTATGTGAAGCACTGTTGATGTGTGTTGTGATATGCATAGGCCTTTGATTGTGGGTACCTCCCCCATATCATAATGTACGAACTGGTGAATGAGGTGCTTAGTGATGCGTGGGTCTTTGACTAAATGAATGAATTGCAATAGTAACTAAGGACAACACCACCTTGACATAAATGATTGAGTTGATTTCAAATGTCTAGGGTACCGATGACATCACTAGGCAATAATGGTTCCCAATGTGCCACCCGAGGATATCCCTATTGAGCGGGGGAGTATATAAGGTACTACCTTTTTCCTGGAATACATTTGTTGAAGTCGACAAGGAAGGGGTGTCAACTGCCTGACATGGTGAGTCGGGAAATCAATGTGAGATATGAATAGATTGTAATAACTTGGGTCAGAGAGGCATGATAGTGAAATATATTGATATTGGAGGATACAGATAGCTATACTGAGGTTAGATCTTGATATTAAAATGGTGACGGTCAAAACATGTTTTTTGATGATCCTTGTTGGGTGTGGAGCTTGATTATCTTCTTTATTTAGAGGTATCTCCACATTAGACCCTAGTTTGTAATGTGGTAGAAACACTGCCTGTAAAATGTATGTCACCAGGGGGGTCCAAGGGGGCGCGGGGGGATCGGGGGCAGTGCCCCCGAAGCTAAAAATAGATGTAAAATTGCCTTGTAAAATGTTGTAATTTTGTAGTCAATCTGAGTCGTTTGTTAGGTGGAGAGCTGACGGTAGAACTTATGTTTAATTTAGGGTTTTTTTCCCTAGAAGGCATTCCCTCGCTATATATGAGGGAATTGTGTTGCGTTTATGTAGATCTGGATTCTAAGTGAGAAAGGAAGAGGAGATTGTGTGAGAGCGAAGATGGAATTACAGCGGATCTGCTATAGGTTGTATCTCTTCAGTTTGCTGGATAATATAAAAGGAAGGACTGGCTGTTTCTCCGTGGACGTAGCCCAAATTGGGTGAACCACATATATCTGTGTCTCTCTTGTTTTATGCATTTTCTGTGTTTATATTTCTGCAATATATTTTATGTGTTCCATTTCTCTGTAATATATAATTTTCTAACAACTAGTATCAGAGCCGAAGGTCTATTTGGCTAATAAACTCATAGGAGAGAAGGGTTCCTAGTTTGAGTGGGGGCAATCGTAGAAGATGGTAGGTTTAGGGTCGAAAAATTTAACGTCCAAAACTACCAAATATGGAAGATGCAGATAGAAGATTATTTGTATTAGAAATATCTGTACCTACCATTGAGCGAAAATACAAAGAAGCCGATGAGTATGATAGACACATAATGAGATATTCTCGACAGAAAGGTACTTGGAACAATACGACTATGCCTAGTGGTGTTGGTAGCCTTTAATATTTCAAAGGAAACGACAATAGAGGGTTTAATATCAGCATTGGCCAAACTATATGAAAAACCCTTGGCCTCAAATAAGGTATTTATTATGAAGCGTTTATTTAATATGAAGATGTCAGAAGGTGGATCTGTTTGCTAATCATTTAAATGAATTCAATACAGTTACCAGTCAGTTAAGTTCTGTAGGAGTAAGTTTTGATGATGAAGTTAGGGCTTTGTTATTTATGTGCTCATTGCCAGAAAGTTGGAATGATTTAGTTATGGTCATTAATAATTTTGTCTCTGGATCTAGTACTTTAAAGTTTGATGATGTTGTTGGTGCAATCCTTAGCGAGGAAATGCGATGGAAAAGCTCCGGTGAGACATCAGGTAATGCTTTGACTACAAAGACTAGGGGAAGAAAAATGGAAAGAGGAAAGAGCCTAGGATATCGCAGTAAGTCAAGGAAAGGCAGATCCAAGTCCAGATCGGGGATAGTGTGTTGGAAATGCGGGAAGAAAGGACACTTGAAGAAAGATTGCAAGTCTCGGAAGGGAAAAGAAGGAGACGTGCAACAAGAAAACAATCATGAAGTGAATGTGATAGGTGATGTGTTGCAAGATGCTTTGATTCTTTCATTAGAAAATATTATTGATGTCTGGGTGGTAGATTCAGGGGCCTCATTCCATGCTAGACCTGATAGGAAACATTTTCATGATTATGTTCAAGGAAATTTTGGACAGGTTTGATTTGGTGATGATAAACCCTGTAAAATCATTGGAATGGGTACAATTTTCATAAAATAGTAGAATGGAAATCAATGGCTATTGAAGGAGGTAAGGCATGTTTTAGATCTGAAGAAAAATCTGATTTCAAAAGGGCAGTTGGGAGGTGAAGGTTGTGTAAGTACTTTTACAAATAAAACCTGGAAGGTCACTAAAGGAGCCCTGGTAATAGAAAAAGGAGAAAAGGTTGGTACATTGTATTTATGCAATGGTATTTCTAATTCTGTTAATGATTTAACCTCTATAGAAGAAGATACAACATTTTGGCATCATAGGCTTCGGCACATGAGTGAGAAGGGGATGCAGATTCTTCACTCAAGAAATTTGTTGCTAGGTTTGAAGCACGATGATTTAAAATTCTATGAGAATTGTGTTTATGGAAAACAAAAGAGAGCCAAATTCCTTAGAGTTGGGAAATAAAAGAAGAGAGAAAAATTAGAGCTTGTGCATATAGATGTATGGGGACATGTTCAGGTATCATCTCCCAGTGGCTCTTGTTATTATGTTACTTTTATTGATGATGCAACCAGAAAAAACTGGATTTATTGTATTCGAAATAAATATGATGTATTTGATAATTTCAAGAAATGGAAAGCTTTGGTTGAAAATGAGACAGGAAAAAGGTTGAAGTGTCTCAGATTAGACAATGGTATTGTAACAAATATTTTGATAGGTACTATTCAGAGAATGAAATTCGCAGAGAGAAGACAGTTCCAGGAACACCACAAGAAAATGGTGTGTCAAAAAGGATGGATAGGACAATCATGGAGCATGCAAGTTGCATGAAATTGCATGCAGGATTGCCTTTATAATTTTGGGCAGATGTTGTAGATACTGTTTTTTATCTAATAAACAGAGGGCCTTCAAGTTCCTTGAATGGTGGTATTCCAGAGGAGGCATGGATAGGTAAAAAGGTAAGCTAATCATTTTTAAAGACTTTTGGTTATGAAGCCTTTGTCTACATTAATAAAGAAAATAGAACAAAGGTTGAGGCAAAATCAAAGAAATGTACCTTTATTGGATATGGTGTTAATGATTTTGGTTATCGCTTTTATGATTATGAAAAACACAAAATCATTAGGAGCAGAGATGTCATATTCAATGAAAATGTTTTGTATAAGGATCAAATGCAGGAAAAGAAACAAGAAAAAGAAAACAGAGAAGACACAATGCTTGATGAGATCATAGAAAAAGTGAAGGTGCATGAAAATCATAATGATTAATAGCCAGAATAACAACAAGAACCACAACAACAACAAGCACCACAAACACGTGAAAGTGGTGTTAGAAGATATACCAGGATAATTAGACCCCCTGAACGATACTTTCTGTTATCACCCTAAAATCTTTGTCTCTAAGCTTTGGTAAGTTGCCTTGTTTCTAATCATAGTCTTATAAGTTTTGAGTCAGCTCATCACAATTAGTGTCATTCTCAGCTGCTGCTCTATGTGCAGACTGTGTATATTTTTAACCTAATGCAGATTTCTACTTAGACAACTCAAGATTCATGAAGAGATCTTGTATGTTCTTGTTATGATGGCATTTTCCAATACTTACATTGCAGTGGTGTTTACTTATGATACTCAGAATTCATCATTGATGCTCTGACTTCCTTCATAGATAAACTTACTATGTTTCACTGTTTTGTATTGTCATTTCTACACTGAAACTCTATAATGCCTTGACTTCCATGCTAGGTAGAATGCTTTGGCTTCACTACTCAGGATTCATGAAGGATTTCTTATATTCAGAATGTGTTTTGTCCTTTCCTTAGTTTGTTTACAGTTGCATAGGTGTACAATCACTCAGAATTCACTGATTGTGCTCTGACTTCCTGTGTGCACTTATGAGTTGTGGTTCCATATGTGTGTTGTTTTCTGAATATTCAAATGTTGAATGCCCTGACTTCATGTTAAGCTGATCTTGTTGTGGTACTGAAACATACTTTGACTCCATAGCCCAATGGTAGCCAGCCTTCATCTTTCAGCCTATAAACATATACAATTACAAACCATAGAGTTAGCCATCTATTCAAATCATTAATCAAAATCAATAACCCTTTGAGAGAGCCCTCTCAGGCTAAGGAGGCTAAGCCTTAGTCAAAAGTCTGGTTTTAAATAGTTACTTGAAATTAACCTGGCCTGCAGCCTTCCAGTGCTTTATTTTGAGATAACACATTGGAGGACACATTTATGGACCTGTGACCAGTGACATAACCTAAAAACACTTGCATCATGTTCCCCTGAGTATGTACTTCATGTTCCCTGAAGACAACTTTTGCAAATTATCCCTAAAAAATGCCCTTTTTCCATTAGCGCGGGTTCACAGTGTCTTACCCGTGCCAATGACTCAATTCCTCAAAAGGGGGCGCCCCCATTGGCGCTATGTCATAGAGCAACACCCGCGCCACCTAAATTTGGTTATGATTTTTAGCCAACACGCATCCATGTGTTTTTTCCTCCTTTGTCATGAAGTTCTATGAAGGAAAAATCCTCAAGATAGAGGTCGAAAGTCATTTTTTATCCATGAAAACTATGCTGAGTGGCTTTTCGGGGATAATGCCAATCTACAACAAGTGTCCTAGTACAATGTATCTTCCTCCCTTATCCATCTATAAATGGCCATCCTCATGCATTAAACAGGCTAGTTTTTGCTAGAGTCTTTGTGAGTGTTGAAGTAATGCTAGAGTGATAGTGAGAATTGAGAATTATAGGGAGGTTATGCTGTCGGAATTTTGAGAGAGAGAGGTCACTTTGCAAGGCATATGTAGCTGCTTGCCCAATCAGAGGAGGTTCAACGTCAGAACCTTGGTTGTAATCTTTCTTTGTTTTTACTCAATAATAGACGACTACCATTATGGTTCCACTCATGTATCTTTATAATGGTGATTGAGTTATATCTTTTCTGACTGATATATAATTGCATATATTGGATTTTATGCTTGTATTTGTATCATTCTTTGCATGTGCAGGTGTCCGTTCACGTGGATTGTGGGGATTGTGACCAGCCAGCCAAAGGAACGGGAGCGTCGATTCTTCTACAACTACTAGCGTTGGAATCCAGGTAGACCATTCATTGATCTCTGATTTGCAATTAGGAACCTGCGTGTTAGCATTGTGTGATTGTTGCTAGACCTGTTTTGGTCTAGTGGGATCGCCTCTGTCCGTAGAGAGGATTTACCAGTTCAACAGACATCCTTGCCTTACAGGTGACATAGTTGGAAGCATTGTCCAACATGTCCTGATATCGCAGTCTGACAATGGTCATCCCGCCAAAATAAGTAGAAATCCTCTTCTTCTCTTCTGCTTAGTTGTTGCTAGGCTCTGCGCACTCCTTGCTGGAGTGAGTAAATCTACTCACAATGACTGCTGATCTATAAGAGAAAATTGAACTTTTGAAGCTTGAAGTCCCCAGAGGGGAATTTCCCTCGAGGTGTGCTCTTTCTTCCTTATGACGCTATTTTGCACTAGCAACTGCTGCAAAATATTGCGTCCAACTAGAGATCTTCTCTGCAATGAAAATACTCACTAATCCCTCTACCTCTTGTAATCCTCCAACTGGAGAACTCTGATTTCTCTGTCGCTCTCTCAGAGAAATCGAGTTTTCCTCAAGACATTGACCATCCTGGCCAAGAAATTGCACTGCCTTTGAGGATTTCAAACTGCAACCTACGTAGAGCTTCAAAATTTCTTTTCCCTTCTGCTACTGAGCTCTCAGACTTACAATTTGCTCTCTGATACCATGTGAAAATTCGACCAACCCGGAATCCTATTACAGAAAATGATTTTTTTATTTTATTTGTTAATCTAATTAAAGAAATTATTTGTTGTGTGCTACAGAAAATATCAAAACAATTATACTGCAACCTTCACAAAAAGAAATAAAAATGTTGGAAGAAATAAATGGACACACATAAAATACACTTCTATTTTTGGACTAAGTCCTTGGAAAAACCCAACTTGGTAAAACTAGTGTAGCAACTGAGGGTTTTAATATTATGCAATCATGAAAATATGAGTACAAACTATGGATGCTTAAACTAGCAATCGAAACAAAGAAACAACTAGAAATAATAACTAGTGAGAAAAATTTTTCACTCCACAAGCAATCCCACACTGACCTTAGCTCCAGTTGAGTTGCTCCTTGCTCCTTCTGTGCAATCACTGCATCAGCCTACAAAGTTACTTCCTCCCACATGCTCATAACTACATCTCCTCTCACTATATCAACAATTGTTTTTTAGGAAACTGATACTCTTTTCCTCTGGACCCTCTACCCAGCTTCTAGGTCAAAATCTTGACTTCTCTCCAGCAAAACATAAATCTCCCCAAGAGGGCTCTACACTGCTTCTCTGTGGAAATCATTGCCTCTATACAATGTACTTATCAAAACTAGAAAATCTTCCTCCGACCTCACTATCTATGCCCCTCTCTCACTGCTTCGTCCTCGCTAAATCACCTTCGACAACACACAACTGATACTTTGGGAATAGATTTCTCAGCAAAATCAAACTTTGTTAGTGTGTTATCCAAGCCCTTTCGACTTTCTTCTTATAACCCTCGGTTGAGACTTCAATGGCCAAGATTAGATCTTAATCGATGGCTAGGATTAACTTGAAGTCAACCTGTGTGATATTCTAGAACAATTACACCATAACTTAATTAATTATGATTAATTAGTCATATTCCCTAAGTTTAGACTTGGGAAATATTTAAAAACTGGCTAATAATCTAATTAAGTCATTCCTAGGTGGAATTTCCAGAAACGACTTACGGGTTTTGGAGATCTCATGTATTCTAGCCTCTCCACAAAATTTTAAGCCTATAGAACATCTTATGCTACAAAAACTAATGAGGATCATGTGTTGAATACTCAATATTTAATATTCAAGTTATATGCATATCAGAGTGTGATTAATAGAGGCATTCCACCTCTAAGAAAGCATATAAGGAGTCTAGGAACAAACCATAAGAGATTGACTTTTTCCTTCTCAGGAGACCAAGTGTAATGGGTGTTTTATGTATGAATTAGTGTCACCAACAAAGGAGGAAAAGACATTGGCTACATATTGTTACACTGAATTTTGTCACCTTGACTATCTGCAGTTATATGGCCCCATTAATAGCCATATTGTCCTCTTTGTCAAGCCCCATACCTCTGCTCTTCATGTCAAAACTTCAAAAGAGAGAAAGTCACTTGAAAACATGTTTATCTCTGGGTACGCAGGTTCTCTCTACCTTGCCTGCGTGTACGCAGCCCAAATACACTGTACCTGCGTATTTATACGCTCTGTATGCTAAAGCTTGGGTGCGTACCTCTGTAAAGGTCAAAAGGCGCAAGTTTCATCTTTAAAAAGTTACTTGTGGTCACTTCTAGAGCCTTCTAGAAGAGT